>WEKY01031538.1:131398-203108 GCA_013390045.1 Picathartes gymnocephalus
GAAGGCAAATAGTCAGGCCAGCCATATCTTATAACTCTTGGCACGATTACATGAATTTTCATGCTTCCCTAAAATTGTTGCTAACTTCTCAGATTTGTTTGGTTGTCCTGTATGAAGCATCTTGTAAGAGTTACATTCTTGACTATTTCACCCATGGTAAGAATGGAGGACTGTTCATTTATAAAGGGTTCAGATTTTTGTTGTGGTCTCATAGTTTTGATGCATTTCATGCAGAATTTGGCTAAAGTAGAGTTATTTCAGGTTTTTTATTGAAGAAGTTGTTTGCCCACAAAACAATGTGATATCCTGTAACAGGTCTATTTCTTGCTCAGTGCCAATTCATTGTATCCAAAAGCTGATGTCTGAGCTGAAAATACAGAAGTCAACATTATTTAAGGCTGTTTTGATCTCCATGACATTGTTGGCTGTAACTTCTTATCCCAACAGTATTGTCATTGAGGGTACAGGAATGACCTGCTGGAGAATTTCCAAATAGGCTTGTGCTTGTGATTCATTATTCATTAAAGGAGACAATCTATACAAGGTTTTTAGAGTAGTCTAGTAAGATGTGCTGCTTTCTTCTTCATCCCTTGTTCTCTTGTCTGTTGATTAGAAACAGAGGCTGAGTTTTCTGGGATAGAAGGACAGCTTGATTAAAACAAAAGGCAAGAATATGACTTTAAAAAATGAAAGGCCTTGTTTCACAAGGAGAAGTTAGTGATGTGTAGAATGAGTTTAAGTGACAGAACCCAAACCAAGAGCCATGTCCTCAGCGTGCACATTCTTACTCGCTGGTACTCGCTCCGTCTCCGTACCAAGGCAGAGGTGGTCCTGGAACGGCTTTTCTCATTGCCCTTGGATGAAGGGCAGAGCCCGAGAAGGTGATATTTGATTCCCCAGGTGAAAAAAAAAACCAAACCAGGTGGCTCTGAATTTACAAGGACAGAGGACACCTCTGTTGGGCAAATCTCCTGATAAAATAACTGGATTATTTATGATAATGATGAATGAAGTGAAAAGCATGATTGTTGGAAAATATTAATAAACAAATTATTAAAGGAAAATGAACTAGTGAAAGAGAAAATAATAAAGTGAAAGAGATGAACTTTCTACATTTACTATTCTGATGTCTCTGTTTTATACTTAAATGTCCCTATAACAGCCATTTTGCAAAAAGCTGAAGGACATTCCTTCTCTCGTACTAAGCATCTCTCAGACAAACAAATGTAATAAGTGATGTGAGTCAGCACTTCATTCACTGTCCAAAATTTAAGAATGCAAGCTACTCAGTTTATTTTTGATTAGTCATATACCTCAATTGAGAGTGGCAAATGCGTAATTTTAATATAAATATTTAAGATTTGTGCTCTGTAAGTAGTGAATGGTGATATTGAATGTCAAATTTTGAATAATACAGATCTCATTTTCTGGAAGGTAAGGCATCTGTGACTTTTCACAAATTCTTTAATTTGTCCCATGCAAAGACTGTAGTTCAACAAATCACCTACACGTATGCATAGTTTAATGTGTGGATACTCATTGATTTTAGCTTAAAATTTTGATCTTTAAAGCCTTAATTTGTTTAATTGCATTACTGAATTAAGGCAAAATTTGTTTAAAAAATGGCTTGAACTGAACTCTTTGGGATGCTATAACATTCAATTAAAATTTGTAAATCACTAATAGCATCAGCCATTACCCATTAACTTGTACTTTATTTACTGACAAGCACAGAATAAAAGTCTCTGTACCAGAAGTGGAACACACTACTTTGCAATGATTCCACTGTGTACCACGTAAGGAGGAAATGAAGTTTTGAGGCATTTTCCCATGGCAGCGTTTCCATCGTCACTAGAACACAGGGCTGTCCCACAGCCAGAATGTTGAAAGAGGGAAGTACAGGCTGAGAAAGAGCAAGAAGGAATTCACAGACTGATGGGGGAGAAAAGGTAGTTGCAGAAGTGGGATGTGACATGATTTTCTTAGGCTGGTTTTTTTCATGTTTTTGTTTGTGTGTTTGTTGGGGTTTTTTAGGTAAACAGCTCCCTTGACATAGTTTTATCTGGAATTGTAGATAAACTGTGTATAGGACCGAAGTGAGTCTCTAGGGTCAAGTCTATAACTAGTCAGAGCTTATTTAAGTCAGGGGAGTTACAACAGAGCTTTGGCACATGAAGGTTCAGTTAGTCAGAAATGTCTCCTCTGATGGAAAGCCAAAGAAAACCAGCTTGAAAGATACTGTGCCCTTTGAGGGTCAGTATAATCCTGTCAGTATTTAAAATGGATTTCAGTATTGGTAATGTGACTGAAGTTGGTTCTGCACCAGGTTCCTGGTTCAGTGAACAAAACTTAAGAGACTGTGTCACTTTGAAGATAAAATAATCTCTCTCAGGACATGCTGTCAAAAGTCTGATGAGATGAAGTGCTGCAGCTTTGACTGGTTCTTTAGTTGTGCTTTGACTTCAGAGTCCTTTGGGTTATTCTTTATTAATCTAAAGAAATCACACCTTCTGGCTATTTCACACTGTTTGAATTGCTAAACAAGTCTAGCTCCTTGATTTCTGATTCCAAAGGAGTCCTCTAAATCATATGAATGACCTCGGGCAGTATTGCTAGTACCTGAAAACAATTCTCTGGATTTAGTTAGTAGCAGTGTAGTCAGTATTACACAGGAATTTCTTTGGATGCAGAAAAGTCACAATAGCAGTACTTGACTTTGAGTCTCCAACTGCAGTTCTGGGCTTCTTCCACAGATCTGGACTTAATATTCCATTCTCCATGCTCTATACTAGCAACACAGAAGTTAATGACTGTTCCAAATTAACTATAGTCACTAGGTTTCTTTGATGTTGAAATATCTTTGCAGAGTCTCCACCTTCCCACGTGGAACCTCTAAAACCCTATGTACAGTTGAAAAATCCTTCTTACAGAGAACAAGGGAGCAGGTGACTTTTTTATTAGTTTCTTACTCTATATGTAGCATAGAGGCCTTAACTCACTTGCTATCCGAAAATACCAAACAAATAATAGTAGTAGTAACAATAATAGCAATCATTAGCAATTACCAATAATAGTATTGGTAACTGCTAATGATTTATGGGGTCTGGAGAATCATCATGGGATTATTAAGGGAGTTTTGTATTTACTTTATATCACTGTGTTGACTGTAAGCTGCCAGGGCCAAGTATGAAGACTTAGTCCTTATCCTAATGAATAGTTGGTTGGGCTTTTTCATTTGTATTATTTCATTTGTGCTTATTGAATGTTGAAGTTACTTAATGGCTTAGAAGGCAATGTATTTTGTCTAGATCTATTCATCCCAGAAGGCAGAGGTTTCGATTTCCTTCTTTTTACGCTACTCAGTGCAAAGTAAAAGCAGACTGAGGAAGAATTCAAGAGGCTGGCAGTATGTATTCCCTTGAGAGTAATTGTTTCTCAGGTTGGAGACATTTGGCTCAAGTTCCTTTATTTTAAAGTTCTTTTCTATTTTGTTTTTTTTTTCCCTTTAACATTTAGATTCTACTGAGTAATTGTACTCTGATAATGACTTCTCTGAAAAGAGATGTTATTTCTTCTTACTTTATTAGCAGTGATTCCTGATGTAAAACATTGTGGAGAATGAGAGATTTGCAACACAATAGATTATTCATTAGCTGTTCCAGTAGATAAGTTTGGTGCAAAACCATTCCATTCTACTGATTATATGTTTTGAGTAAAATAAGTTTAACATTTTTGATAAAATCCTAGTTAATCTGAATATTTTTTATCCTTCTATAGAGGATTTCTGTGGAACATGTTTTTTAAAGGTAATATTTGCAAGATCTGGAAAGTGCCTTCCTTTCTCTCCATCCCTGCTCTGCAGCTTTGTTTGCCTGAAGCCACTGTCCCAGCCTTGGTTCCCCCAGGTCCTTGACGTCACTTTGATGGACTCTCCATCCACTGAGTTATCCTTTTGATTTCTTAATACCTGCAAAATCGCATAGCTCAAGCTTTTCCTGCATCACCAGTGCCTGTTACCCTGTTATCCTGCTGGTCCTGATGTCTCAAGCCCTTCTGATGAAGCCTGTTAAGTTTAGGGCAGCCAGCAGGATGCAGAGAAATGGGGCAGCATTTCAGGCTCTTAGAAATCTGGAGCAAATCACTCAAATCAAACTGCAAATGCAAATTTTAGTCGCAGTCTAGAGGCAGACCTGACCTGCACAAGTAAATCCTTAGTTATTATGGATGTTTCAGGCAATGCAGACCTTGGCGTGAGGAGCTGTTGTGGCACACAGTGCCTGCCCTGGGTCTGACAGTCTGCACTGAGTCCCACAGCCTTTACTGGTGCCAAAGCTGACTGAAAGTTCGTGTGTACATCTTTGTGGGCAAGGTAGGTAGAATAGATGTATCCTGAGGCTGGCAAGAGTTTTCTTCTGTAAGGATCATCAGAAAATGGTGGGAAAGTGCTGTCTAAGGGAAATTTCTGTTTTCTGTGACAGAGTCAATATTTTTCACTGAAAAATCCAATGAGAATGAAACTTTGTGTTCTGGGTAAAGATCTGCCCAGCAGAAAATAAATTCTAATAAACTTTCTGAGTTTTATTCAAACATTAATTTGCTTCTCTTGCTTCTATTTCTACTCATTTCTTTCTCATTTTTGCTCATGCCAACTGTGCCACTTATGACCCTCACATTCACTCATCATATTCTTTCAGTTCATTTTTTACCTCTTCTGGTAACACCAAACACATTTTATCTCATTGTATTTTTACATGTTATCTCCTGCCACAAAATAAACTCCCCTATTTGTGAAAGATTTACACAGTCTCCTATTTTCTCAGTTGTGTCTGAATCACTTTATGCATAAGCTCTTCAGACTTACACTTTTGGCAATAAACCCTATTTATTCCTTCATTTACTAGATTCTTATCGTCCCCTGAGTAATCCTGTTCTTTGTCTTTCCTTTGCATTGTAAATTCCTTTTGTGTTGGTTCTCCAAGAATTTATAGTGCAGCTGTTGCTCTGACTCTGTGCCTGGCTTTCTGTTAATGATATTGAGCTGATTTATTTAAATCTATGGCAGTGAAAAACTGTATGACCTTCAGACACGCTTTGAAATTGGGGAGTAAACATTCTGGATGATAACAGTTTTCACTGGAATCATCAGAAGATTACGTTATTTGTTGTGTAAGGGAAGAATGTGATTGTGGTATCGAACCACAAGTTCATGAATCTTGAACATGAATCTTGATCCAAAAAAAGTTAATTCCACTTTAATGTCACATTTATGAGCATCCCCCTGCTAAATCAAAGGCTGTTGGTATTGTTCTCGAGAGGAAATACTGCTTATGTAGATTCATTTTTTTCTGAGTATGAAAGGCCACAAATATTTCCAGAATGCTAATGACATTTAACACTGTTTAGTTGTTGTGTTGCATCATACACTGTGCTGTTATTTTTTTTGTCTTCGTTCATTCTTCACTTTTTCTTTCTTCAGAGCATAGAAAATAAAGTTAAACAACTTTATTGCTTGATTATTTGTCTTGTCAGAGGTGAACAAAAGCCTAGATGGAAGAGAACTGTCTCCTGATGTAATAATATTCTGTAACTGAGGTGTTGGGAGTACTTTTTTAAAATTGTGGCTAAAACAAACATGCGACTCTACTCTAAATTTCTTTAATAGTAACAATGTTTCATGAAGCATAGAGCATGAGATGCAGAAGTAAAAAAGAGAAATGTGTAAGGAAGACATGTCTGGGGCTTGTTTCATTTGTTTGATGCATTTTGGTACCCTAAAGACATGGGTTTGAGAGCTCGCATTTCTTTTCTTTTATGGAAGATTTACTGGAAGTCTGCTATATATTGAAATCACTTTTTTTCATTTACTAATATCAGAATTTTATGCCTTGTGTTGCACTCTCCTGATTTTTCAGAAGTTGCTAGGAAATGAAAAAAATATTTCACCAGATCTCAGAAATTATTATGACAAATGCAAAAATAGTATTTTGGGGCTAATTGTCAATTTCCAAGTGTGTCACAAGTGTCAAGTGTGCAGACTATCCATATATATTTTCATGAAAAATACAAAATTTTTCATTTGAGCTTTTAAATTTCTCTGAGTTTATTACTATTTGAGATGACAAGAATACTATAAACCTTAACCACCTCACTGAGAAGGTTTCAATATTCTTTTGAGTGTTTACATGAAATTGTGGATGTGAATGAGAGAATGGAGTCTGTTTGAGGCATGCAAGCTCTCTTTACGAGCAGCTTAATAATCACCAGTGTGGTTGTTCAGAGGACAATAATACACTTTGATTTTGCATTTGTACATCAGAGCTATCATTGCGAACTTATGTCCAAAAGGAGTTGTTCTTTTCCCCTGACCTTGCTATTGTTTCTAAAATACAAAAAATAACTAATGATTTATAACTCAATTATTCCAGACGTGCCTGTCCACAAAGTCTGCTTTGAATCATTCTTCACCATTACGTGCTGTCTCTTAGTTGGTATTTCTGGTTTTCAGTGCTGACATGAATGGGGGTAATGATGTCCCTCACAAAGGCATGGGGAGTATTAAGTGGTTGGTGCCACTGTTGACCAGCTCTTGCAGCTCTTAATGGTTCCTTTGTAAATAGTAAGCAGGATTGTTCTCAGTGATTTATTTAACAATATATGATTCACTTCATCCAGATGACTTTCTGAACTATAAGAACTTCATACACTGGGAGCCATTTAGAGACCTTGGTTAAAGTCCTGTCTTAGCTGAGACAATGGAGTTCTCTAAACAGTGTAGACATCAGGATCTAATTGATTCCCTTGCAAGCCAGGTGCAAAGCAAACTTCTGTCTATACCAATATATGGAAAAGAACTGTAGCAAGACTGTAGTGGCATGGATATAACTCTGTGTTGGGTAATGGAAAAGTATTGGTTAATAAGAAAGTGTCTGAAAAATACTTAGAGGGCTCAAGGAGCACAGAAGGGTCCAGGTGAGGAAATCCTCCTCCCCTGACAGTTAGTGGAGACACACCCAGCATGACTAAAGATTTATATTCATTTTAGCAGATGCAGTATGCCTATGCCATGTGACAGTGCTCTTGACTCACAAGCAGCTGAAATGAAAATACATGGCAGTTTTAATTGCTCAACAGTGCAAGCGATAATTTAAATATTGAGGTCTGTTATATGAGTTTTTAAGGCTGCGCTTCTCTCTGAGTGCTTTGGGTTTCAGCTATGTGCACTGTAATTCTAATTCTCTCTCAAGCAAGAAAAAAAAGATTATTGGACTTTGATACTTTTAAATATGGACAATTCTCCAATAACTGTAATTGTGATGTTTATTTATGTTATGCCACAACCTTGATTTTTTAATAATTTTAATTGAAGGTTTTATTTCAATCCAAACTTGCAGATAAGATTATTGTCAGAAAGTACAGTGGTATCTTTGACACTACTGCTACTACTGAGTTTGCCATTTATCATGTGGGAAAAAGCCTGCTATTGATGGCGTTTTTCTTGTTTATGTTGTTTTTAAACCCAAGGAAGTTGTAGTTTGCCAGTGTAAGGTGTTCTCTGTGCATGTGCTGAGTGGCAGCGTGAGCACTTTCTGTGTCTGCAGGGGCAAACTGTAGTTAAGTGATGCTACTTAGAGAGAGACTACAGATTCCACTAACGTGTTCCTTGGTGAGAGGCAGGGAGTTTGTAGTGTCTTTTCATAGCCTCAACTTAGCCTGTGTTTCTGCCATTTTTTTACATAGGCTACTCTCGGAATGGTTGGGACAGAGATGCCTTCACTTTGGTATGCTTTCAAGTGATATTTTTTGCTACAATCTCTCAGGAGTTTTGGGAACTCCTTCACAGAGACTTGTAAAAGTCAGCCATAACATGAAGAATGATCACAAGACTGCAGGTTGCAAGGTCTCTTAAAGGTTAACTGGCCAATAGATAATTGCTGCGTACATATATTTTCATTTTCACACCAATAGTTAATCACATCTGTATTACACATCTGTCAGATTGCAGCATTTTTCATCCAATCATGTACTGTCCCACAGTTCTGTGTGATTTCACTCTATACTACCACACCGTTAACTTTTTACTTCATTCTATAACCACTTCTATGTCTAAACTTCACACTGCAAAACCCTCTACCATGTAACTCAACACTCTTTTTCTTAAACTACAGAACAAAGTCTTTGTTATAGGTCACTAAGTTTGGAAGCTTTTCCCGTGGCTTCAGGTCAAATGCAGTACACATTTCATAATTAGAGTAAACAGGCCCAAGGCCTTGAGGATTTTCTGTGCCTTGGATTCCAACAGACTACTTCTTCCCTGTCAGTCGTTTCAGTTGTTGTGCTATTTGTGAAAATAACTCAATAGCCTGCTCTAGGAATATGGTCCTCATGTCTCTCTCATTTCAGGCTGGTGCCTAATAGTCCTTGGTGCCCACGCTGCTTTTTGCTTCTGCACAACACATCTTTCATTTGTTTGAGTGGACATGCACCAATCCATCTGTGATCTTCTTTCTCATACTCCTGACTCTCTTGGGTCAGACCTGACTCTTCTGAGTCAACTTATCTTACTCAGCCTTGATCCTTTGACCTTATCCTGTTGAACAGTCTGATTGCCTGCTGACCCTGTTTGGTTATTTTCTATTGCTGCTCCATAGACAACATCATTAGGAGATTTAAGAGAACATACATTGTCCAAATAGATGCTTTCAATCTTACGAAAAATAATTGAGACAAGTCAGGAATGATATTTATGCTTATAGTGATAAGAGGTTTAAAGCTAATGTGGCCCATTTGATAATGTTGTATGACCTGCTCTACCTCACAAGCCAGTAGTACTTTTTACCACTTCCCCTCCCTTAATCCCAGTTTAAAAAGTAGACTTCCAAGTATTGTATGATTTGATATATCTTTTTACTGCAATGTCCAGCTAGTCTTATTCCCAATAATAGAAACTGAAAAGAATATTTTAAAAATTATTTTTCATGTTTAATCTTTGTACACTTCTATGTTTTCTGGCGAGCTGAGGTAAATCTCTTCAGTGCTGCCTGGACATGCTTTCAAAAAGATGCTTGGCGTTGTGCACTGAGCTGAAGAAGAATCTCTCCAACTGTTCCATCGCCTGCTCTAGCTGTCTCTCTGATAGGTATTGATAATAACAGGAAGACATTTAATGTAAACAAATTGAAGCTAACTCTAGGGTGCTCATAATTATTTTGATTTTTCCGCCTCGATAGCTGGGTATCTGGTAGTGTTTGAAACCCAAATACAAACAAGCTTGCTGTTGTTTGTACCTGCATCATTTCGTGTCCTCAGTTTTGGAGGGGATTTTTTCACTGAAAATTCTACTGCATATTACATCAATTCCCAAACAATATAAAATTTTCTGTTATGCTGTATCTGACTTCTTTTTAATTTTCATGCTTAGAAGTTTAATACCTATATTTTCTTGTTCTGGCAAAACACTGTTATCATAGAATCTCATTATATCCTCTGTACCTGGTGACTACAGCATATTGCAAATATATTTGCTATTTGCCTATTGCTTATTTATGGAACATATGCCCAGTGTTTGTCAAATACTCTGGAACACTTCACGGGAGGCAACACACGGCACCTGTTCTTAGTTAAGCAAAATGTTGCTGAATCAGAGACTGAATAAGGAAGGATTCCTTTGCTTCACACCCAAAATTCCACTGCCTGGGGGAAGAAAAAAAATAAACTGAATAACTTTGACTGAAAGCACCATCTGATTGACAAATGTCTGCCTAGCTGCTATGTTGTGCTCATTCAAATCCTTCCTTAGAATTTTCCAGCATGCTGCTGCACATTCACGGAGTTCAGTAGCAGCCAGCATCTGCTAGCTGCTTATGAATCTAATCATAAATTTATCCTGCTATACTCCTTTCTCAGGTATTTGTGGTTTCCATTAATTGTTTCCTCTCATACAGTTAATATGATTGTAAAATTATTGTTTTAACCTTTTTTCCTATTTGAGTCCATAGTACTTAGTATGTATAGGTGCATACATAATTCAAGTAAATAACTTCTAATAAATTTCCAGCTTGCTGCAAGAGGATTTAATCTATGGAGAGCTGTTGGTTTCACTCACAGGAAATATTACCTATCCATCCCCTCAGGCTATGTAGGAGATATACTTTAGATAAAAGAGCAGCCTCTGTGAAAATAAACTTGAGATTTTTCTCTACCTTGAGATGACAAACACATCGTTGCCTGCCTGAAGAATTCCCATGGACTTGTGGAAGTGGGACCTTCCCTCTCTCTAATTTTATTTAGGATCTTCTGCTAGTTTTATGGCCTCATTATCCCTTCTGTCCAAGTCAGAAATAAAACTGTCTGACCTTTGATTTTCAGTTAGCAATCACTTAGAATTATTTTTGTAAATGCGTATAATATTCCTAAGATTCTTCAAAGGGATGTACACTATCTTAATATTGATCTTTTCACCACTAAATTGATAGGAATTGAGCTTTATTTAGAAAGAGGATTTTTTCCATGCAAAAAAAAATTATTTACCAGGTAGTTGTCTGTGGGAGTAGCATGGTATTTACATTAGGAACATTGAGCTCAATGCAAGTTGATGTAAGTAAAGTAGTCTAAACTCATTGAAACTTGTATTCCTTTCTCTACTGGGTTAACCATCATTGTTGAGAATGTAAGTAGGGATTTTAGAGGGTCTTTTGTTGTTATTGTGCATTCTTTTTTATATCTTGAGCTAAATATTTTTAGCTTGCAATTTCTTTCTTATCTAAATCCTTTCCTTTCCTTCCACAAGCCTAAATAATCTGCTGTCTGTCTGATCTTGCAATACTCATTGACTCCATCTGAATTTCACATATAGAGCAATTTTAAGATAAGGTGTTAAATATTAAATCTACAATAATATTTTTCATTATTTGCTTGAAGTGTTGTTGAATTAGATACAATGAGCAAAGCTGAGTAGGCAGCAGAGAAGAAACTGTTCACAAAGTCAAAGAATATGATGTACAGAGGTGAAGGACAGAGAATCTGCATTAATCAACCTGCCAAGAAGAGACTCTAAGTCTAAATGAGTAGCCAATTAAAGCAGTTTGTTCTCACATAAAGACTAAATGCCATATTATAACATTGATCGACACCTTAAACACTCATTGATTTTTACAAGGTGTTTCATCCGTAAAAGGGTGGTAAAAGATAGAGATTTTAATGAAAATTCAGTCGAAGAGGATAAATGAAGGTATAATCATACAATTTCAGGTCACTTAAGATCTGCATTTTGGGAACGAGTACATTATATTGGCACATGCTGTGTCCAGAGCTGGGCTGCTGTCACAATCCGCTTTAAGAGCCAATCTTTGTGACTTGTTCGTTAACCTGATCTCAAGAGTGCAAAAGTCACAAAGGAAATTCAACTTTAAATCAAATCAAAACACCTTTATTAAAATACCCAACTCAATTGCGATAGAAGGAGAGAAATAAGGAAAAAGACAGGAAAAGCGGGGGACAGAGAATATAGCTACCAACAAAAGAGACGTGCCCTCGTAGGTCTTGAAGGAGAGGTCTTCAGCCTAATAGACGGGTCTTCCTTCTTTGGGGAGATCTCCAAATCACGGTGGGCTTTGGGGTCTGTTTTATAGTCCCAAAAGCCGAAAGGAGGGGGGGCTGCTTCACCAGGCAGGTGGGGAATAGTCATTGTTTTACAGGCTTGTTGAAACAGAGTGCAGGACAGGCCAAGACAGGTCCAACACGTACCAGCCTTGCCTGCAGCTCAGGCCACTGTAACGGCCCATTGTTCTCTCCGTGGCTCCCATGGGACCAGTTCTCAGATGGGTGCACACGCACACCTGCACTCTGTAGGGAATGCCTTGGCCAACATCCCACTTCTCCTGGGCCTGGGGTCCGCCCCTCGTACACATGAGTTCGGGGTTTCAGCCTCTGTCTCTTCACAACAGTTGTGAGGCAAATCAGGAATTTCCGAACCGTCTCTTACAGCTGCCCAGTGCATAGAAGACATGGACTGACTGCAGAAAGGCCAAGGAGGGGACACAGAAATACAGAACTTGGAGAATCTCCGATTTAAGGAGGTTCTTAGGGAGCTGGGAGGAGAGGAATGCCATGTAGATCTCAGCAATGTATGAAGGAAGAGGGTAAAGAAGACAGAGCCACACTCTTACCAGTAGTGCCCAGTGAAAGGACAAGAGGCAAAGAAATCCCATTTAAGCATCAGAAAAAACACTTTTACTGTTAGAGTAGAGAAAAAACCAGGACAGGTTGCCCACGGAGGTTGTGGAGTATCCATCCCTGGAGATAATGCAATGGACACAGCCCCGAGCAACCAGCTCTGACTCTTTTCTGAGCAGGGGGCTTGATGAGATGGTCCCCAGAGATGTGTGCCAGCCTCATCTGTGCTCTGATTGCGCAGTTCTGTCACACTGGGCAATTTTCTTATTGTTGGGAAAGGTTTTCTAGGAGCTCAGATTTTCTCCAGCTTCTGCAAGGCAAGATTAATTGTACAGATTTTTTAGGATGTGTGTATACTGCTGGAAGAAACACCTTTTTCATGGTCACATCCATGGATTTTTTGTGAAGAAAAATGTTGTTGTTCTTCCCTAGGCTAAGTGGGTCTGAAGGACCATAAAATATTTGCAAAGAAGAAATTACTTTTCAGATGGTGGAAAACCATCATTTCAAAGAGTTCGCTTTGAAAAAAGACAGGTGTTCTTGAAAGACTGTGTAACATTGGTTCAGGATAAACACCTGCAGAATGATAGCCTGTATCATTCTGTCTGGATGTTCAAAATTTCTACATGAAATAATTACTTTTTTGATATTTGTTTCGCAGATGAGTAAATTGAGCAACAGAGAATATAAAGAAACAATGTAGTAACACAGTGGCATACACAGAAATAGCAACCTATCTAGGAGGTGTAATTTCTAGACTCTGAGTTGATTCCATTGCATTAATTGAAAATTTCAATGTGTTACACAATAAGTTTTGTAATAAGGACGTTCTGTTGATTATATTTAATCCATCAGAAGTTAAAATTAATAACTTGCAGATTAAGTGACATTGTAGAGAAGGACAAGTTTGTTCTGTCAAACAGTGGGTTTTTCAGGGACACATGAAGGTGAAATCACAGCAGCAACTGAAATTTAATAAACCCAAGATACCGATTCCCACAGGTGCTTTCAAAAAGTGTACCTTCTATATCTAACAATATACATTTCTGTAAATTCACAGAAAAGTAGCTGGAAAATAGTGTGAAGAAGATGTTTGCATAAATATGAAGTTGGGTACAGCTGTTCTAAGAAAGCATGAAGCTAAAATAGCATAGGAAATGGAAGCAAGGAATTCTTTTATGTTTAAAATATGAGCCTACATAAGAAGAGATTAATGAGAATAGTTGTGAAAATGAATTCATTTAAATATGAGCTATTTCCTTTTTTGGACCTGTTAAGTTACGGTTTCATGAATATTTGTCAAAGTCAATGTTGTGAAGCTGAGCTGTCGCTTTTTCTTGGAGAAAAATTCTTGTTGTCTTCCTTTGTGTTACATATTCCCTTTAAGAAAATGAAGATAATGCAATGATTAATATATATGCTGCTAAATCCTCATGCATAGCTTGATTCAGCTATGAAACAAGAACATTTTGCTTCTTGTGAAAAAGTAATGAACTGTATAAATATAGGAATCAAAGCTTAAAGTTGACTGAAAATGATGAAGGCTCTTCTCCTTGGAAACTTAATCTTTGTTCCATTTCTTGACATTCAGATAAGAGGAGCCATCAGGTTTTTCCGACTTGCTCATGCGGGGTCACATTCATTATGGTGCCAGTGGTTTCATGGGAAGAACAGTGCTTTGTCCAGTTGTGAGGTGATGCACTTGGAAATAATACAGCCGCTACTGCAGATGTAAAAACAAACAAACTCCTTCATGGTTAGTACAGTGAAACAATAAAGTAAAACCTTTGTTAAAGGCAGTTTGCATATGTATAAAAAAATATTATTAATTTCTAAATTCTAATTGTATAAAAAGCCTCAGATTTATGCTTAATCTTTGTTTTTAACAAGCCAGTATAATCATGCATGTGGAGTCAGTGGAGATATTCTGCCCATAGTAAGGGAAGGTACTTTAAAGCACTGCTGAGTGGTCAGTTAGTCATGACTGTTCACACTAATACCCATCAGCATTCAAACACAAGAACTGCATTCTCTTCAGAGTGGTAGGACTCCAAAATGATGTCTTCTGGGTAGACTTAGTCTAGTTACATAGGACATAGACCTTGATATGTTTTAAAAATCTCAATGTGTGCTTATAGCATGAGACTTTTTAAATACTTGGACAAAAAAGTCCCTAGCATTGTTTAAGTCAAATAAAACTTTGCCATTTCCTTTAATGTATCTTTTTTTTTTTTTTTCCTCCTGTACATTGGTTGAATGTTGAAAACTTGGTTATAGTGTTTATTCCTATTTTCCTGAGACAGGTAGATTTTGCCCTATGGAGATATTTTTGAAAGTTAAAATTAAACCTTCTGCAGTTTCTAGTCTTATGAAGGAGAAATTCTCCTCCATGTATTGAAACTGTGTCTTGAGTACTCAAAAATTTGCTTATACGTATATCTTTATAGTGCCATGCCAGATGGCATAGTCTGTGGTATGGAATGTCTGGGAAACAAGTATGGTAGAACATAGGATGATAGAACTCTTGCACTCTTGGGACCACAGGAAGGATATCCAAAAACATCTCAACTATTCCTGGAAACCTTTTAGGCAGTTAAACTCTGGGCCCAGCTTATACTTAGATACCTAAATCTAGATTCTTATTCTGGATCTGAATTTCTACCTTGTGCCTCTACTCACTTAATGTAAAGGAGCTGAGTAAAAGGACACTATACTGCCTTCTAACCACATTCCCTACTTGAAATGTGTGCTTATATATATATAAGTATATTTATTTATTTATATATAGATATTTAACTGTCAGTGAATAGTTGCACATCATGCATTGGTCTTGGTATACGTATGAGATCTCTCATCCTTGGAGATACTCAAAACCTGTCTGGACATAGTCCTGTGAATTCTGCTGTAGTGACCCTGCCTGAGCAGAGGGGTTGGACCAGGTGGCCTCCAGAGGTCCCTTCCAACCTCAGCCCTTCTGTGGCTCTGTGTGATATTTGCTTATAAGCAAATTTTAAGCTAATAGGAATATGCCGGTAGATGGTGCTCATGAATACATAGCTTTGTTCTGAAATAATTAGCAATTTTTTGGTATTGAATGTTACCAGGATTCCAGCATATTTATTATGTGACTCTTTTAACAGCTGCATAATTAAAGTTCAGCACATACATAATTGTTTGCAAGGTAAGAGCCTAAATGATGTCAGAAGGTTGTAGATGAAACTGTTCCCATAATAACCTCCTCAGTTGCCTTCATGCTAGAATGAATCCTCCAAAACCAAATTATTTCTAATATGTTTGAATTTCCCACTATAGAATGACATTGTTTCTTGGCTCTGGAACTATCCAAAATCAAAGAATTTTGAGCATGGCAGGGAATGTTGAACATGAACTGCTGGCCTCAGTGCTTCGTCACAGCTAAATTAGGATAATTACATCTGCTTGCTCAGGCTGCAGGAACTGACCTGAGAACTGTATTGGACTTGACTCTGTTGAACAGATGTTGTAACAAGATGATAAAAAATCTAATTTGTTCCACAGAAAAAAGGAAGAGAAAAATGTTTTATTTACTTGAAGGGCATAACCACAGTAAAACTGCTTGATGAAGACATTATACATTTCAGAAATTTGTTGCTAAATAGTTAGGATTTACAAAAGACACATCTACAAGCTGGTATGCCAGTGGTTGCTGTAGACATAATGACCCCCTGAAAATGCTGCAGTGGGAACTGCGTGCCTCACCCCTGGGAAACTGAATGGATAAAACTGGAAGCTCAAGGAGGCGACTTGAAAACCTGAGGCTGAGTGAGAAGCCACTGGAAGTTAGCTGTTAAAGGAATGGTATCTGAATTCTTACTCCACGGCAAGAGCTAATCTCTGTCCCTGGATCCCACAAAGGGATACAGTTTGGAGTCTAGCCACTTCCAGATTTATTTTTATGGAACAAGTGAACAGAACCTACTGCTGTTATTGTAAGGAAATAGTAGTAGCATGATAGTACCTGACTTTCATAGGCTACAGTAAGTGGGTGGACAGTTCCCAGGAAGCAGGAGAAAGCTGCCTTCTGCAGCCTCTGCTCACGTGTCTCCCAGGTGAGAGCTTCAACCACCCCATGGCTGCCTGATGCAGGTGGGCACTCTCTGCCCAGCCCAGCAAACAGCGACATGACTGAACTGAGCCTGACCCTGCAGCTTGCTGCCCTTGCATGCACTGGTGAGCTGTGCAGACATGGTCAGGTCACATTAGTCTCTGGTAAAAATGCAGAAACTCTCCAGAGACCAGGCACCATGGATCACAACTCTCCATTCTAGGTGATTTCCTCACATACTCAGGTAGAGCCTGTTCCTCCATGCCTTGTCTTCCTGTGTCCCCACAATGCTTGGTTTCCTGCCCACACAATGCCTCTGTTTCAACAGCATGAGAGTATTCCTCCACTTGGGCTGGCCTGCAGCCTGCTTGCTCATACATTATTGGCAATGTGGCTTTTGTTCACCTTAGGCTAAGGAAGAGTTTGGTCCAAAGTCATCTTTATCCCAGGAGAGAGTTCTCTTGTGCAAATCAGGGTTTTTTCTCATCTGGTGAAATAATACCCATGGACGTTTCCATGCATGTGACCCATAGTGGAGCTGGTGATTTGGGAAATTTCTCATACTGACTGAATCCCACACTGAAGAGCTTTCTTGCTTAGGTCTTACAGAGAACTTGAGCATGCCCATGCAGCTCGGGT
This sequence comes from Picathartes gymnocephalus, assembly GCA_013390045.1. NCBI lineage: Eukaryota > Metazoa > Chordata > Aves > Passeriformes > Picathartidae > Picathartes > Picathartes gymnocephalus. Next base: position 148,293 of record WEKY01031538.1, read on the forward strand.
TCCAGTGCAGTGCAGGGCAAAGAGCATCTTCTTGGCATGGGCAGGGTGCAGCCCACCAGGGACTTGGTCAAGCTGGTTTTGGATCTGACTCATACCTGAATAAAATGCTAAAATTATTTAGTAGCTTATGTGAGTAAATTCATATTTTTAAAAGATAGGAAAATGGGGGGTTATACATTTTACACAGAAAAGCATACACTACCCTTATTTTAGTGCAGCATAAGGCAAAAGCTGAATGTTTTAAGTTAATGGATTCACATATTGCTTACATTTGATTTGTACTATTTTGTAGGTCCTTAAATACAAAAACATCATTGTAAATATTTTACATACTTTCAACTTGTAAGCTCTTTTGCCACAGCTGGTGGTCTATTTTGCCAATTTGGATTAAAGGAACATCACCAGTTGGAAATGTAATCCATTTTACAGAGTTAAAAGGAGAATAAATTACAACACCTGCTAATAACCACCCCAGCCAGTTTCCCTGCTTCTTTTTAAGATTTTTTTTTTCCCTACTTGTCCCTCACTGTGCCAGGGTTTCATCATTCACTAACTGCTGTGAAAGGCACCATTGCCACCGACTTTGGGTGCAGACTTTGAAGCTCTAGAGGTGGCTGCAAGGCTCGGTGTGCCGTGGAAAGCTGCAAAGCTGCAGCTGTGTTGTGTGATGGACTGCCTGGAGCTGCTGTGGGACCACCCCCCACACATCAGCACTGCAGATACCAGGCTGCTCTCAATAGAAATTTTGGCATTATCTTTAAGTCAGCCAGCTCAGTCTGCACATGACAGAGCAAAGCTCAGGGCAGGCTGGTTTGATGTGCATGTGCCCTTGGAGAGACAGTGAGGAACTGACTGCAGAGGGAACCCAGCAACTGTGCCCAAAGGACCAAAATATGCACAAAGCCATAGATTAGGGGGAGAGGAGGAACAAAAATGCTCATGAATAAACTGATCGCTTGTGTTGTGTCCTTGTAAAATTCATTTTATAGCACACAGACTCTCGAGTGCATCATCTTCCATGAGGTACCTAGAAAACTTGTGAATGTGAGAGCACTACCAGCAGATGGAAAGCTACTACAATGAGTTTATACAAAGTTCCCTGTCAGTCTGACTCATCCACCCACCGGGTCTGTGCTGCCAGTGAGGTCAGCCTTCACAGGCGCTGTGCTTTCTCTGCCGTGTGTGGATTCCCATTCCCATACCAGCACATGGGATGCCTCCCCAGTAGACCTACAGGTACACTGGGACACCCTTCCCTGTTCTGCTTCCTTTTCACTTGGGTCTGTCCTGGGATGCCTGAGGTAAATGAGGCTATCAGGAATGGGAAAATATCCAGATAACTGGGTAGAACATGGGTACCTGATAAAATCATATAATTTCTTTATCAGTAGTATATTAGATTTCCCAGCAGTTACTTACCAGAACACGTCCTCATCTGCCCCTGTCTCTTTGCACACATGCACACATAACCTCTTGGCAGCCAGACCTCCCTCCCACTTATCATTTTGGAGGCAGGATAGTGGCTGAACTCTCTGACACTCATTCACAACTCCCAAGATCACCAACCACTGCCACAGTGCATCAGTTCAACCATTCATCTCCTACAACATCTTGCAACAATCACTTCCAAATGCTTCTCAGAAATGTCTTACTCTTCCTCAGTTTGCAAGTTATACAACTACAAGCCTTGAAGGAGAAATTTCTTTTTAACCTCAGGCATCATAGCATCTAACTTTCCCTGTTGACATTTTTTTCCTCTAGGCTGGAAGGATGTTTTTTGTTTGTCACATGCATACTTTTTCTGGTTTCACTAATATGAAGGTCTTGATAAAAATGACTTTCATTTTTTTTCCAGACCATCTCAGCCGTGAAATATTTTCCATGTCCTCTGACATTAATCAGTAAAACCCTGTTTCTCTGATGCATAAAAAAGCCACCTTCAGGACTAACCTTTGATTTATGCAATGTTTGAATGATTTTCATCAGTTAGTAGATACAATGATTTGATTTTCCTGTATAATCATTTCATCTTAGATATCTCATTTGCAAAAAAGTGTGACAGATCTAATATGAATACTATTTATTACAGTAAATTACTTTGTATTCACATTTTTTTACATTTCGATACTTGATTACCTTAAGAGATAATTCAAAATAATTATACTTTATTTTTGAAGTTTCGTTCTTTTAAATGAGTCACTGATAAACCTGTTAATTCCCTAATGCAGTTCAGAATCCAGTCTGCTATTTTAAATAACCAGCTACTTCACAAGGGGCACAAGTGCCCAATTCCATATTTGTCAGTTCAGTCTGCCAACCATAATTTTGTTTCTTCTCCTTTGTATTCAACAGAGGAATTTCTGAAGATGTACAGGATCCAGTCTGCCTCATTTAAATACTCACTGCTCTCCTTTGACTGCATGGGGTTTTTCAGCACCTTGAGAGACTTATTCAGACTTAGTGCCAAGCACCTTCACAGAAATGGAGGGAAACAGTACAAATGTTAGAGAAATAGATTTGACACCCAGTCTGCCCAACCCTTTTTTGGTAGTGTGTAGTAGCATGCCAGCAACCACCCTATGTATTTTGATAAGGAAGCTTTTCAAACCATCGAGATCTATGGGCTTATAAGGAACCAGTGAAAAGGAATGAGGACAAGACAGATAATTCTGGTTATTTTAAAATCATTGTGCAGAGCCCTGCACTTCTGTATGAATTAAGGTTATAGTCATTTTCCCACCGAACTTTTGGTTTTTTACTTTACATTACTGTTGTATAAAAACCTCATGCTGTCCAAGAAGGAATGCTTAGATCTCCCCCTTTTCAGTGATGCCATGTGCCAGACTTCAGTGTGCTTTTCCTTAGGACTTCAGCACTCCTTCACCACTCACCTCTGGGGTAGCTGTGCTGTGCATAGCATGCTCAGGATATTCCAGGAGTGGATCCTCAGGCAATGTCTGGCAGCATAAAATACTGTACCAATTTGCAAATACAGAAAAACTAATATCACTGAATCACCTCATACTTGGTTGATTAAATTAAGGCAGGCAAGGAATTTTCAGACTAACTGGGGAAGTAGCTAATTAAATTTTCTGGAAAGCAGACAATGGACCAACATGTAGAAATTTGAGTGGCCTGTATAGGCCCACCTCCCTACTCAGAAACTTCCCCTTGGTTTGCCCTTTAATAGAAATAGATTTGTGCAAGGGGCATTGCAAGGTTTAAACTGGCCTTCTGAACTTGACACCAAGGAAGGTCAGATTATCTGAAAGTTAACATTGACATATTTTGCACCTTACCTACCTTCATTAAGACCTTAATTAGGGTGTAAAGCCCACACCCTGGCTGATGGCCGACCTTTCTGTTATACTTCCTGGGCAGGAGGCTAATCAGGAGGCCAGCTCCGGCTCGGAGTGGTGCCCTCGCTCAAGCACACACATCCCTCAGTCAGTGCACGTAAAGCTACAGGCCGTGTTAGTGGCTTTGGCTAAACAGCTGAGGCCTTTGTCACCTTGGCCACCGTCTGGTCCTTCTGACCTTCCGTCTGTCCTAGGGCCCTGTGTTGAAGCTGGGGGAGGTAAAGCACTCTTGAATCTTGCCAGGTGATGAGGGAGCATCCTGGGGCAGGTGGGGGTAAGAGTTGCATGTGTGTCTGTGAAAGAGCAGAGGCTGCAGAGTGGGGATTGTGGGATTGTTGTTTGTGGAGGTAATTAGTCTGCAGTGCAGCTCTGTGAAGAACTTAGGGCTGGAGGATGTGGAATCAATTACCTTTTTTGTATTTTGGGTGGGGAGAGAGAAGAGATGCATAACTTGCGCCAGGAGGCACGATGTTTTGGAAAAGTATGTAATTTCATGCAAATTGAAAAAAATTTTTATGTTTGTTTGGTGGTTTTTTTTGTTTGTTTTGCTTTTTGTTTTTTGTTTTTGGTTTTTTTAGGTTAAGTCTACTGCCAGATGGAGAGGATCCAGTGGAGGGCTACAAAGATGTTGAGGGGACTGGAGCAGCTCTCACATGAGGAAAGGCTGAGGGAGCTGGGCCTGTTTAGTCTGAGGAAGATAAAACTGAGAGGGAATCTGATCGATGCATACAAATATCTTAAGAGTGGGTGTTAAGAGGGTGGGGCCAGATTCTTTTCAGTGCTGCCCAGTGACAGAAGGGTCAGTGGGCACAGACTGAAACACAGGAAGTTCCATCTGAACAGATTTCTTTACTGTGAGGGAGGCAGAGGTTGTGGAGTCTCATTCTCTGGAGATACTCAAAACCACGATCCTGTGGAACCTGCTCTAGGTGAATCTGCTTTAGCAGGAGGTTGGACAAGGTGATTTCCAGAGGCCCCTTCCAACCCCAACTGTTCTGTGATTCTGTGAGATTGTGGGCACGTAGTGCAGGGCAATTATGTTCTTGTTGCTCCTGGGGTAGCATCAGATTCTGAGGTAGTTACCCAAATATACATTTGATGAAATGCATGTAAAAAATTGCCAAGAGTGTCTCAGCCTTGCTGTTTAGGGAAGTATTAATTGGAATGGGTAAGGTAATAAAAGTTGCCTTCACTGATGAGTTAAAAATAGTATAACTATTGAAATAAAAAACCCAAACAAACGAGAAACATCTTAAAGCTAAGCCAGAAAGGGAATATCCTTTTCTATTTTACTCTCTTTGTTGAAGACAAAGCTTTGTTCTTTTTTCTATGGCAGTCAAGAGACTTGTATATTGCATATGTCTCCAAAACAACATTAAGAGGAAATTAAGTCATGAATAGTTCATAAATAAATTATTTCTAGTCAGATTACGAATACATCTAAGTTTAATTATTATAAGGACATGCTTGCAAGTATATAAAAACTTTTGGTTTTAAAAAAGCATACAAAATTAATATTGAGGAGTAAGTGCTATAGTAATTATTCCTTTTTTTTTATATAGGCAAAAACTTCTTCAGCTAGAAGAAAAAGCAATGGGAAATTTTGATCTGTAGATGTGTATATTAATATTGCAGGCTCAACTGAAGCTGATCCCTGTGTAGACAGGCAGTACATCAAATTCTCTGCTCAGTATCTCATTCTGGACATTTTGTTTATAGAGAGTAGTCACAGAAGTAAGTAAGTAAAGGACTGATTTTGTTGAAGGATCAAAACTTTGATTTGTAGGTTACATGTATTTTAATTAGATCTCATTCAGAAATGGTACACCTAGGCAAAAATCTGTTCTGAGGGTTTCTGCTTCTATTCCTCTTATTCTTACCTGGTAGGAGCTGCTTTTTAACTATTTACCTGAGATCATAGTGCACATCCTATTGACTTCTAATTGTTTGGGCTCTTCTTCACCAGATAACTGTGCAGGAGCAGTCCTGATTCCCCTCATGATACCCTGGATGTATCAGAGCCATGGAAATGCCTCTCTCTGTTATAGGGCAGGAAAGAGAAACAGACAGGTCTCTGTCACTCTTCCAAGAAGTAAATTGGATTTTTAATCATACAGAGTGTGTGCAGCTTGGAGGTGCTCTTGGTGGCAGAAGAGCATTCAGAGATGACTTTGATGTTTGATCTGGTCTGTGGTGGGGAAGCAGTAGAAGGTTTTGGTACTATACTCATTTGGAAGGGCTACCCTCAGCTTGGAGACAAATGTGATTGTGAATCCATAATGTTCAAACCCTGCACATAACTCAGGTTCCTAAGAAAAGATTAGATAGTTGCCATGAGTTCAAGATCCTGTTCATATGTTCAGACTGGAATAACTTGAAAACAATGAAAATAATTTCAAATAACTAAACATGATGTCTTGTTACACTTTTTTTTTTTCTTTCTGAGCCTGCTGCTACTCATTTTTGCAATAGACTTGTCAATGTGTAAAGATTTGATTGGTTAAAAGACTTTAAATCATTATTTTTGTGTTGAAGGATGGGCTGGAAAACTACAGGTAGGTAAAACTCAAGTCACATTTGAGCCATTTGAGTTGAAATGTAGTCTGTGTTACATAATGCCCATCATGAAAAGCCCATGAATTCTTAAATATGTACTTTGATAGTGCCTGACAGATTGATTTACTGTACACAGACTCCTTCTCAGGCACACACCCATCTCTTCAAACCAGAGCTCTGAAGAGAATGCCAGGGGAATCCATCTCCTGGAATGATTCTGGGTTGTACTAATTCCATTTTTGTTGAGACCTAGTGTTAGTGGCTTAGATATTTCTTCCTTTCCCACCCTACCCCCCCCACCCTTTCCCTTTTTTCCTTCTTTAAAGCATTGTACTTTTAATTAGATGCAATTTTTGCTTACAGATGGGAAAGACAGTTATGTTACACAACAGACTTTGTGAAATTCACCTTATTTTCATGGCGTCTTTTTGAAACATGTGCTAACAAATCTTTTGTGCTTAAGAAATGGAGAAATATTTTCTTTATTCACTTTCCTTAAATGTTCTTACCCATCCAAGTTCAGTCGGACTAAAAGTTTTTTCAGAGTAGGAACCACTTCTAACTTGTAAGAAAGTCTGGTACTGAAACTCCCTGTACTTTTACTAAAGAAGTACAAGTTCTTGTACTAAAATCTTAACTTGTACTGAAAGTCTCCTGATCTTCCTGAGGCCTAAGGACATTACTGTGGAACAACAGCAACAAGAAGAAAATATCCTAATTTTATTGGTCTTCCTGCAAAACCTGTTCAGTAAAGTACCTGTTCACTCTTAAATCTGTTGTTGTGTAACATTTCGTAAAGAATGAAGTGTATTCTTGGGCACATCTCATAAATGATTGCTGCCCTTGTTGAATGTGTAATACTCCCTGGCTGAGAAACCTAAGGTAAGAAATACTGTTAATTTTCTCCCCACAATATGTCAGCACCTGAAGAGCAGCATAAACTTCAACATCCCTAAATATCATGTGGCAAATTCTAATGTTTAAAACTTTGTTTTGCCACAGTTGCATCTCTTACTACTGCTTTGCTGCTTCTCCATCTTTTGACATGCAGTGCTTTATAAGGTTTTTAAATTGTTAACGGAGTTGTAAGCCACTTAAACAGATACGTAAAAATAATCAAAATTACCAAAATATTTTGTGAGCATGTTATTTTCACCTTTGACTCTTGATTGTTGATTAATTTTCAATAGAGAGGAAAACATATATTCAAAAGGATGCAAATATGAACTAGTTTGCAGTCTACTTCCTTGAACCTGTCTCCTTCCTGTGCTGTCTCTGCAGTCCTTGAACCAAATAAACTTATAAATCCTCTTTCTATGCCAGAACTATCCTCTCCCAGGAACTAAATCACTCCTAGGAATTGCTGCTGTATATAACTTGAAGTGGTGTATACATCTGACATACAGAAATTGAATGTTTGATCACTGAGCATTCAGCTGGGATATTTCTATTGTGCATAGTTTATAAGCCAGAAAGTGCCAATTTAAAATTTTCAAGAAAGTGCAAAACTTCCTTATGTCTCAGTGCTTATGTATGCATGTGTAACATGGTCTAGGTGTTGACTCTGATGTATTGATTTAAAATGAAGCTATTCTATTCTAGAAATATATTTTTCCCTAGAGACACAAGTAAACTGGAATAATCTCATGAACTTTGTTTCATTGTGTATTTTAGGGATAGCTGCAGATGCTTGTGAATCTGAATACTTTGCTTACCAAGTCAAACTCACTATTCTCAATTTCTTTTTACTTTTATATAGATCATGCTGGTAAAGGGTTACAATTTTTTAATTAAATTTCTCATATCTCACTGTAATTCATCATACTGGTGTGCTTCAGGTTTTTTTGTATTCACTGACTATGCATTTCATAAATTGTAATTATGAAAAAGTAAATAATGGTGTTCCTTAGCACCAATGTAATTTCTTATTATTCTGTTTTAACTTGTGCCAAATGACAAACAACGCCATTGTGTAGTGCTCAGAACACTACAGCAAATAAAACTTTAAGAATAAATAAAAGGCTTCTGTAGAATACGTCAAACGGAATTTGCTCCAGTCCTTTCAGAATAGCAAACTTGTTCATGATCATTTAAATAAACAACTCGAAATGAGAAATGAAAACAATACATGAAATTTATGGCATGGAATTTATGCTATGGAAGTAATTAGGTTATTCTGCTTGCAAAATAGTTCAAATAAATTCTTTAAACTGTTTTCCCCCACAACAAAAGGTTTATAAAAATCTTAAGGAAATATACTGCATGTATGCAACAGAAAATGGCTGCTAGAGACTGCAATCTTTGCAGATCTTTGTACTAAAGCAATGATCTAATAACTAGGAAAGACTGAGTCTTCTGCACAGACATCACTAAATATCTAACAAATAATTCAGCGTTTAAAAAGTTTTCTAAATGTATTTTTCTCTTTCAATACCATTAGAGTGGAGCACATCTTTTGTTTATAAAGGACCATGTACATCTGCAGCACTAAGACTTTTATTAGTAATTAGGTCAATAAAATTGCCATTTAAAATCCCTTGATTATCTATGTAAGTGACAGATTAACCCTCAGAAGAAACCAGAAAGACTCATCAGACCTGTAATGCACACTTGAAGGAAATCTCTAAAATCGGTCAGCAGGGGACCCTAATACAGAAGGCATGCACAGATGATGTTATCAAATGAATCTACCTTATTGTTACTCAAAATAAGTTTTATACTTGCTATCTTTAAATTGTCATGTTTCTTGGATGGACTTGCTTTCATGTGTAGAGCTGCCCTATCCCATGTAAAATGCTTCAGCTGTTCTCTATAGATCTACTTTAATAAGAGAAATTATATTTAGCCCTCCAGAATAACCTTTATGCATTATCATCCAAAAAGAAAGAAAGAAAAAAAAAAGCTCTTTTTTTTGAGTGGGTTGTTGAAAACCTTGCTTGTGTGAGTTGCTTAAAAGCTCATTGAGAAGCCAGTTGGTTCTTTTATACATCCCAGGACTTTTCTTTATAGCTTGGGAAATATTCTCTGTAGTGTGGCTATCACTGTCTGCCTCAGTGCTGTCATCACTGCTCTAGGGTGTGCTGTACCCCGTGTCAGTCTCTCTCATTAATATTTCTGTTACAAAGCTGTCTTTTCAAATCAAGTGTTCTTCCACTTTTAATGCAGTCTCCCCTGTTACTGAAAGCAATTGCCTTGCCAGACAAGGTGAGAATAGGAAAATAGCTTTTCTTCTTCTCCTTAAGCTGGCCACAGATTTCCCTCTGAGGTCATGGGAATCACCAGTGTATTGCATTTCCTACAGTGGAAGTTTGGGACCGTGTTCCCCTGTCAGCACTGTGATGAGATCAGCCAGGATACTGCTACTACAAGGATTAGCGTGCTGTGTCCACTGAGACACAATTAGGTTGTTGCTGGGTACGCTTCTTGTTTTCTGAGCACACTTTGTGTTGCTTGGGTTTTTTGTTTTTTTTTTTTCCTGGGACATGAATGTATAATAATGATTTTGCTTCTGAGGCATTACTATTCCTTTTATGGGTCTTAATATTTGGGTCTGGCAAAGGAATCCCACCAAACTTCTGCCTTACCATCTTCGGTAATTGGTAGAGAGCATTATCTGTTGTTGTTTTTTTTTATCTCTCTCTGTACTTATATTCTGTCTTAATTTACTTTCCATGTTGCCTTTGTGTATTTGACAGAAGATCTGCTTTTATTTGAGAGCTCTCAAGAATATGTTCACTGAACTTCAATTCTTTGATTTACTTGGGGGGGAATATTGTAAAATGGCATTTGATTCTTCTGTGAAAACACTGTAGTCCTGCAACTTTAATTTCGATGTAAATATTTCACAGATTGAGGTGATAAAGAGTGCATAAATTTATGTGCATAAATTAGCATAATAAAATATATTATTGCCACACACTTTGTGTATGAGTTTAAGGACTTGTGGAATTTTCACTAATGCTAGTTTATTTATGTCTTTCCCTTTCTATCCACTGGATTTTTTCCCCCTCCCTTTATAAATTTGTCTTTCTTTTCCATTCGAAAATTAAAATATTATACTATAGTAGGAAATTTGTCTTTCTTTTTGTCCTGGAAACAAGCACTTAACACTGTAATTGGATGACATACCAGCTTTTACTTTGTGTTTTTGGCATGAGTATAATAAATTCTGATAAAAAGCTTATCTAAGTATGTTAATATTTTAGGCTGAAATGGAATGGAGGGAAACCTCTTCAAGATGATGAAGATAACATCCCCCAGGCTGTGAGGCTGGGTAGTTCTGCTGCAGTTAAAGTCATTGCCTGAGCAGTGCAAAGGCCAGCACTCAAGGCTTGAAGAACAAACTGGGAGCAGACTCAGGAGCACAGGCTGTGGCATTAATTGCTACTATGGCACTGTGCTAAGAGACCATGGACCATAAAGTCATTGTAGGTTTTACTGTCATAAAGCTTTAAAGCTTCATTTGGACGTACAGGGTGCCCTGGTCCTCTTCTAATTCCATGTACTTACCACATATATACCTTAAGGAATGAACATGCTGTGAAACCATCACAATTGCCTTAATCAAAGTGGCATAACACAACAGCTTGGACACTGTCACAGCTGATGTACACGTGTTTGTCAAGTGGACACAATGAATTTTTGTCTCGTGTTCGGTGACATGGTGTTTAAATGAGATCCTAACATGTTAAAAGGGTGTTGTTGAGATGATGTGTGCATGCTGCAACGGCTTAATTCCTGTTGCTCTACTTTGTTTTCATGACTGGATAAAATGTCTGGTGATTTTTCTTATTTTAAACATGGTACAGTTTAGGAATTAGAGGGAAAGAAATGCTCTTGAAATGGAACAGAGAGGGTGAAATGGTGCTCACTATGAAACTTTCAAGTAAGTTACTACTCTGCCAGACAGACATGTAGACAACCATCTCCTTACAGAGCGGCCTTCATGCCACGGCCACGAAGATGGTGAGGAGCCACATGAGGAGCAGCTGAGGGCACTGGGTCTGCTCAGCCTGGAGGAGACTGAGGGGAGACCTCACTGCAGTTACAACTCCCTTGGGAGGGGAGGAGGAGGGATGGACACCACTCCTCTGTGGAGACCAGTGGCAGGGCCTGAGGGAGTGGCCTGCAGTTGTGTCAGGGGAGGTTTAGGTTGGATATCAGGAGAAGGTTCTTCACCCAGAGGGTGGCTGGGCTCTGAACAGGGCAGCGGTCACAGCACCAGCCCAACAGAGTTCTAGAACCATTTGAACAATACTCTCAGGCACACGTGACTCTTGAGGATGGTGCTGTGCAGGGCCAGGAGTTGGACCCGATGATACTTTTGGGTTCCTTCTAGCTTGTCAGATTCTGTGATCTGAGGCAAGCTTTCTTTATGCCTTTATAAAGTAAAATAAAGTTATTTTGAGAAGATTGAGGCTTCAGAATGTATTGAATGTATTCCTGCCTTGCTGCGTGACTGGACTACACCTTGAGTCTTGCTAAAGTCTGTTTTCAAGTCACTTACCTTTGCTTGCAATATTTGCAGGAAGACTGTTGTGTTCTAGTTGTCATTTCTCTCCTCTGGCAAGTCAAAACACAGTGCCAGCAATCTGCTTTGCAACCTGTCAGCTCTCCAAGGGTATCTCTGCTCATGCTGGTTGAACAGATTTTTTGAGCCAGTGTTTTTGGGTGCTGGGTTTTGGGGTTTTTCTCTCTCTTTTTACTTTGGAGTCGTATTCCCTTTCACTTCTGCTGTTGCTTTAATTTCTTGCTTTTTTAGCTACTCTATGGTAATGCACAAAACTGGAATCTGTGAACTGGAATTCGTTATTCTGAAATTCTGGAAAGCCTGGGAGCAGGCTACATATTCGTAGTGAGACTGCTTTTCTTGGAGGATTGGCATATGTATGTTTTTCATCTTACAATTGTATCATAGTATTTTTTTATTAAGGTATTTTCATGATCAAAAGTGTGATTCTTTGGGAGACTGTGGAGCAGAATGTCTGTTTCACCAAGACAAATGCTTCCAATGCACTTGGAAAGGAATCTTCTCAAAGTTGCCGTTGGACCAAGTCCCAGACTAACATGGTAGTAAAGCTGAGGCTGTCACTGAGCCTTCAAAAAGCTTAAAATGCAATTGCTATGATGGAAGTAAACAGGAGAATATGGAAACACATTAACTGAAATTCTTCTTTTTAGATGAGCATTTGGATTGCTTTGTTGTTTAAAGTTAATCTTCATAATATTCCAGAGACCTGATGTTTAGAGTCATGTCCTTATGGCATTAGTCAGCAATGGTGGAGGCCTTCTCAAGGGTTTGTGGCACACTATGCACCTGTGATATTTGTTAACTCAAAAAAATTAGCACTAACTAAACTCTGAATTTTGTTGGCTAGGAAATATTTCCTACTTGTGATTTTTAGTTACTGATGTGTCCAGCAGTCCTAGCAGAGTCTGCAAACGCAGCCTTCCCCTTTTCACTCAAATGTCCCATGCAGATAGCCACAGACTCAAGCCTAAGCTTGCTGCCTTCTTGTGACAGCAGTTCACAAAGTATGGCTGCTCTGCAAGAGCACTTGAAACTGAGGTAGTTCCTGGGCCAGACTTCTCTATGCCACAAGATTTAGTCAATGCCTGTAAAAGAAGAATTTGGGTCCCTTGAAATGAGGAACTTACCCCATTTGAAGTTATCTGTGGTATAATGCTCTGAGAAACTATTGGTTAAAACTGGGGCAACTAGCTACAACTTAAAACAAAGTGATGACTCCTGGCCTTCCTTGAAGGAGGACTGTTGAGTGTCTGGTGCTGATCTATGAGTGTAGAAAAGAATTCCTAAGACTTTCTGATTAATGTTAGAGGAGCACCTCTATCCTCTCCCTGTTTGTAGTAACTGAAATAAATGCTTCCCTGTTCAGTTGGTTTTGTCTGTCTTTCCGCCACCTCAGCCCCTGGAGATGCTAATGCAAGAAGTTAAGATAAATCTGATTGCTAACCTTTTAGAAGTGCCTGATTCTCTCCCCAGTGAGTAGGTGAACCTCAGAGTGACCAGCTTTGATTTAGATACCTGAATTTTAGCTTCCTAGAGCTGAAGAATATTAATCTCATCTTTTCCTACTAAATGGAAGCCATGTTGCTTAAATGTCCCCAAGTAAGTGAATGGCCCTTTCTTTTTTCCTTATCAACACAATTTATAATATTTTTACTCTTTTCAAGGTTTTGTGCAAACCTTACATAATGCTAGTTTAAGTAAAGTTAGTTGTACTATTACATTAACTTTTGCTTCTCTAGGGCATAGTTGCTTAGAGTTTTCAACTGTTGTCTAATGGTACTGTTAAATACCATGATTGTGAATATACTTTAAGTCACATAATTTTTTTGTAGGTGCTTTTATGCGTTTTCATCTTTTTTAAAACTTCCTGTTTATTATTACGTGATCTGAATAGCTATTGTACATCTTACTCTAAGTACTTTAACTAGAAATAGGGATAAGGAGTTTGCCAAACAGTCCCTTTCTGATAGATGATCCTGCTTATAGTGACAAGTGGTTTTCTTAGAATGGTTTGATCAATAAAATTACCCTGAATTTAAGATCTCATTGTCTTTGTTTCCTTAAAAAGTAGTAGTTGCTGTTCTTGTACGCTTGGACAAGCATTTGATTTCTCAAGTGAAATTCTCTGCTTGCCCAGTTGCGACTGTCACTAAAAGATTTTGCAGTTTTAAAAATTCTACTATTTCTTATTTCAGATCAGGTAAAGAATTTACTCAAATGTCAGCTGAGGGAAATCTAGCCTACAAAAAAAGTCCCCACCTGCCTGTAAAGGGAGGAAGGGTGGCTTTGTAGACAGATGGAGCTTAAGGTTGTCTAACATCACAGGTCTCTAAGTCGAGGTAATCAAACATATCAAGGGACATCCCTGAGGCGTTGGTACTGGCACTGGTGCTGTTTAACATTTTTGTTGGCGCTTGCAGTCCTGAAAGCCAGGGGTGTCCTGGGCTGTGTCACAAGCAGTGCGGCCAGAAGGTTCAGGGGGGGCGATTCTCCTCTTCTACTTCACTCCTGTGAAACCCCACCTGCAGTTCTGTGTCCAGTTCTGGGGTCACCAACATAAGAAGGATGTGAGCCTGTTGGAGTGAGTTCAGAAGAGTCCATGAAGATGATCAGAGGGCTGGAGCACCTCTCCTGTGACGACAGACTGAGAGAATTGGGGTTGTTCAGCCTGGAGCAGAGGAGGCTCCGGAAGTCCAGGGCTTGTGGCAGCCGTGCAGTTTCTAAAGCAGACCTACAAGAGAGTTGGGGAGGAACTTCCTGCAAGGGCATGTGCCATAGGACATGGGGTAATGGTTTTGAACTGAAAGAGAGTAGGTTTGGATTAACTGTGAAGGCAAAATCCTTTACTGTTAGGGTGGTGAAGTGCTGGAACAGGTGGCCCAGAGAAGCTCTGGATGCCCCTGGAAGTGTTCAAGACCAGGGCTGATGCAGCCTGGTGTAGTGGAAGATATCCTTTCCCGTGGCAAAGGATTTGGAACTAGATGATCTCTTAGGTCACTTACAGCCCAACCCACTCTATGATTCTACTATATGACTAAAGAGTTAATGCCAGAACATACTTACTCATCATAGTAATCTTGTAACTCTTGACCAAAGAAAAATATGCCAAGAATTCCCTTTAAATGAAATTAACTGGTTGTGCGAACTGGCAGAATGCTGCTTTATCTTAGTTTTTCTAGACAGATATCAGAACTTTATAGAATAAAGTCTAATTTCTCATAAATGCTGGTCATAAACATGTATAAACAATTCATGCAGAGTTATTTTGTGGGAGTTAGAGGAGTAGAGGAGTTATTTATTGGTACAATGTACTAGGAATGCAGCCAGATATCCTCTAATGCAGGCTGTGCTCAGTAGCAGTGAATATAAGATTAGTAGCACATGGAGTGAAAGACTGGCAAAGACAGGACTCTAATTCATAAACAAAGAAGTTGGATTTGTGCATTAAAGTTGTTATTGTGCAATACTGTACAAAAGGCAACACTGGAGAGACCATTTGCCTTGACTTTCCCCCTACTTAACTAATTGCTCCCTCCTAGCTGCTGCAGTTACGGTTATAAACCTCAGCATAAATGCCTCCAGGTTTCACTGTAATTGATCATAACAAATCTTTTGCCGTCAAAGCTCAACTGAATCTTTTCAGTTCAGTTTACTAACAATTATTCTCACCTGTTCTCTCTCCTAAGATTGACGTATCTTTAACTTAATGTTAGTCTGAAGAGCCCTGAGCTTGTCCAGATTATTTACATAAATCTTGCGTGTCTTTTTTTTCCAGAAGAATTTTTAAGATCTATTACTTTTACCTGGGCAGTACTGGAGATCAGATATATATGTCTTCCATAATCTTGGGATGCCTTTTTTTAAAAGAAAAAGAAATTTTTAACCCAGAGGATCCTTTGAGTATAATGACCAAGACAGAATTTATGCTCTCAACAGAAAAAAAAAATCAGCCAAATGGCCTATGGCCTTGCTTAGCAGTTATAGGAGCTGCATGTATGGGAAATGGAATTATTTGGATTTTGGCTGTTCTTCCTACAGGGAAGAGCAGCTTCAGTGAGGGGTAAGGCTAAGGAAGGATGCCTGTTGCTTGCTAAATTATAGTCTTGCTTTGCATCTGTGCAAGCAGTTTGCTCACTAAAAGTATCTTGAAAGTAATAGAAAAGGATAAATTATTGGGATTATCTAATTAGAAAACAAAACCAACAAGATAATTAATCTTTACACAGTTTGGCCCATTTTTTACTCTGTGTGTCTGCAACACTGTTCAAATGGCAACTCCTTCTGTTGGCATGGTTGGTCCAGGGATTGTGCTACACAGCACCATTTATGCTGGACAGATGGACTTCCTATAGGGACTTGTCCTTTATTGTAGGCACTTTTTTTATTAATGGGGCCACTAAGCAGCAATGACTTTTTCATTTCTGAGCATTTAATGCTTTTAAGGATTCCAGTCCTCTTCTAGAGCTGGTTCCCTCTCGAAATGATGACCTACAGTGGGATTCATTAATAAGTAGCAATAGGTTTCACAACAAGGACCTCTTAGAGAAATACTAGCATGGCAGTTGTCTGTGGGGTTATCCAGCCAAGGAGGGCACACAGCCTTTGTGTTTCGCCCAAAGGAGAGCTCAGAGGACTTGTAGAAAATCCATTTGTGCTCTCACTGTAGGACTTGTCTAAAATACTTGTATTTAAGTATGAAATGCTGAAGTTTTATCTCAGTGTGGCTGTGTTGTGTGTCCTGTCTCATCAAATATCTGTGGCTTCTTTCATTTGTTCTTTGGTTTTTTTTACGTACTGTATATAATGTGATAGTAATGTGCACCAACAGGTGAAAAACAAGATAAAATCCCAGGCCTTTCTTAAAGTCAGCTATGTAATTTGCATGGTACCAGATGGTGTGGTGGATCTAGTGAGGTGTCTGTTTAGAATTAAAACATATTTTAATTTTACTCCTTCAGGGGTAAAAAAAAAAATCAAAGTCCTTTTTGGTTCCTCTAATAGAAATATTTTCTAATAGAAAATTTTCAAGTTTATGGCTGAGGATTGCAAACATTTTTTATTCTGTGGGGTTGGGACTGATTTTTGTATTAGTACTTGAAACTCTTAGATTGTCAGTTTTCTGTTTGGCTGGAACTGCCAGGATTTCAGTGAACATCTTGCAATATTAGTTTTATTTGCTGACATGAAATATCTAGGTACATTTTCTTTCTGAGCATCTAGGTTTTTCTTTGTGTAGTGGAGGGATTTGAAGTTTATAGCCTGGATATGCTTTTTTATTACGCCTATAAAAATCCACCCACATTTGGCAAAGTTATGAACATTTGAAAAATTGCATTTCACACATTCTTGGTCAAGTTTTATTAGATTTTTTAGCAGCTGCATTTCCAAAAGATTACATATGTATCGGATGTTTGTCTCCCCTAAGACGGGATTTTCCTTGAAATTGCTGTTCTGAGTTGAACAGGTCAAACCAGTACAACCAGAGGAACTGAGACCCAGGAATTTGCCTGTCATGTTTTATAGTGAGCATCCTGTTATAATCAGTTAGCAAAGCAATATGAATTAAACATGGAGGATTAAACAATCCTATCAGAAGGGATAGGAACTGGGCAGGTGGATGGGAGTTAAGTGGTAAGTAAAAAAGTTGTATTTGCATGGCTAAACAGGAGTGGGGACAGGACTCAGATAAGATGAGGATCATAGAAAGGAGCTCTGGCTGACCAAGAGGCAGGGGATGAACTGGTGGTTGGATTCCTGGACTGCATGAAGAGACTATGCTGCAGTTGGAGATAAACCTGAGAGGGGAGAGAGGCTGGGTGGGATGGCCTTGGTATTGTAGAGAGAGACAGTCTGGATGTACTGGATAAAATCTCCTGTGTGACTTCGGTCTGAGTTCTGCCAGGAGATAAAGTACTTCAAGTGTGCAAGATGTGTGCTTGATGACAAACCATGTGACACCAAGTATAGGTGCAATGAAAACTTTTTATTACAAAATTAATGCATTAAAATGCTAATATAGATGAATCCAGCCTCCCCCAACAGTACTTGCATGTGCTGGTACAGAGCTTCTCAGTCATTCAGTTACATTGGCTGCCCCTTATAGCCAAGATTTTTGTGATCACTCTCCCCCATGTTTTTGGCTAGACCATCTTTTCTTTTGTTTTGCATTTTGAAAAATTCTGTTGATTGACAAAGATCTTGAAATTCTTTTTCTATAACTTCTGATTACATTTACCACCTGCAATCAGAGAAGAGCCAGCAGGTTGTCCTTGGTGTCAGTAGAGAAGCTTTATGCAGCAGAATTTATGAGTTTCCAAGGTTTAAAAAAGAATTTGTTTATCTATTGATTTAGTTCTATTAGGAGGTCGTGCATTCTGTCTGCTGTCAGTGGAGACTACATGCCTGCCTTCGTTCTTCTACCTGAAGTCCAGAGTATGGTAACCTTCAGTATCTTCAGTTTTATTTGGAACACTGCTGTAGTTGCTTAGTGTTTTCTTGACCTGTTGATATCCTCTATAAGACAAGAGTTACTTTCACATAAATTTAGCACTCCTTCTGTAGTCACCCAGCAAGAACAAATTCTCATCTCTTTATTTTCTTTTCTTTTTTGCTCTCTGTAAGCATACAGGTTTTATAGGCCTTTTTATTTCTTCCCGTCTTTCAAATATTCTTTGCATAAAGGAAAAAAAAAACCTAAAAACAAACAACAACAAAAAAACCAAACCAAAAACCCAACTGTCTGGCAGAAATGAAAATCACATGGTGTGTCAGCAGAACTGAACATCCTGAAATAAATTCTACACCCTGACCCACTGAGCTGAAGCTGATTGATACAGCTCAGCATAATTGTTTCAAGCAAAAACATGGGGAAGCAAAGTGAGCATTAAACAAATATCTCCTTTGTGACTCACTGCATGGCTTGAGAAATAAAACCATTTGATGGCTTTGGGAAGTACACTTTTTCCTTTATGAATCAGCATCATTGTATTTTTGGCCCATGTGCAGTTGAGGAGGTCCCCAGTCAGAGGAAGCTTCTCTAAAGACAGAAGTTCTATGCACTTACATCTACACCTTTCATAAAAGTTCATGGTCTGAAGCAAGAATGTCTGGGTTTTTGACTCAACTGTCTTCCTTCTGAATGTCAATTGAATTATACCATTATGGAAAGTAGAATAGCCAAAGTATAGCAAAGCCTCATTTCTGTATTAAGTGATGACTTTTTGACTATGACAGAAATTTTCTGAAAAATAGGATGATACTGCAGCATCCTACCAAAAATCTTGATATTGGATTATGAACTACCCCCTTTTCTAATAGCGTTCAATTGTTTGCTTCAAAGGAAATGGGAAAGAAATAGCCACAAACTGCTGAACTTATTAGATGTTTTGATTTACTTTATCCTGGCCAAGACAAGAAAGGCAAGTAAAGATTAAAAACTATACAGCTTTTTACAGTTGCTTACTTTTTCCTGATTATATTTTGTTCTTTATGCTTTGGAAGAAAAAATATTCTATAACAATGCAGCGAAATTCCTTTGAGATGTATATAGTGTAAAATCAGGTAATGCCCAACAGAAAGGAGACCCAGGGTAGAATTACTAGGCTTCTCCAAGGGCACTTGATGAAAGTTTGACCTCATGTTTAAAAAAAGTAATTTAGACCCAATTCAAATTGCATTGAATTGTGTAGAAAGTTGCTGTACTTCTAATGGAAAAAGAGTTGGGGCCTTTATTAGTAACTTTAATATAGCACTGTCTCAAGAGGTTGCATTCTACTGCATTTTATGTTTGAATATGACTGCCTTGCTGCAAATGAGATAGTTACTGCGATTTCAGCAGCAGCAGACAATTTCTTGAACAGATTACCATTACAAGTAATACCACAGAGGGAGAAAAGTTTATTGCCTGCTTGAATTTTTTGGTGGATGAAGCGCACTGGGACAGCAAATATGTTGCCTTCATCCATCCTGGGAAAGAAAGAGGAGCTTGGTAGACTCTGCCCAGCTTTTCTCCTGCCATGCTGGAATAAATTTGGAATAGTTCCCAACTCCAAATGTGTATTTCACATTCTAGAGTATATCTGTACGTAGGCTCTAGCTCTCACCTGAATGGCTTCTATCTTTTAAATTTAGAGCTAGCTCATTGGGAAGCAAATTACATGTATTTGGATGATTCTGTACTGCCAGTTCTAAATAATGCCTTTCTGAAGCTTACTTCAGTTTTGGCTCCTGGATGTTTCGTATATTTCTGGATTACTTATATTTTCCTTTAAAGGCAACATTTTTCATTTCTGTAAATCAGTAAACACAGTAAAAAGTTAGGCAAATCATACCCAGATGGTTTTCTGACAATTTCATTGTCATATACATAGAAATGAAAGTACAGCTTTGATTAGAAAACCAGAAAAGATTTAATTTGTTTTAACCAAAGAAATCCAAGATCTACTTAAAATTTACTTTTTATGTCACTTCCCTCGTATTTTAGAATATAAAAGTGTAGCATTGTGAAGTGCTAAAATAATAAAAAATAAAATTTGCATTTCTTTTCTGATTTCAATGCTAATGTGAGGTGGCCCTGAAATGAGATAGGAGAATACAAGTTCCTTAAACTTGTCTAAGTGTCATCTTCTAAACATTTAGGAAATCAGGTAATTTCACAAATACATTAGTTTTAAATATTGTCCCATAAATCTATTGGGAACCTATGTTGATATCACTATATATATTGAATTTTCTTCAAAGAAGTTGATCCACCTTTCTTTATGCAAAACAAATTTCTGAAAGCAGGATTGTCTCTAAGTAAGGAGATGGAAGTGGACTGTTCTAGTGCTAACAACTTACCTCTTAAAATCTTTTGGAAATGTTTTTTATTGTGACCATGCCCAATTCTATTTCTTCTTCTGTCTTTATCAAGATCTTAGGCTGTTTGATCAGCTCAGTCTGGATCTGAGTTGATGCCACGTAAGGATCTTGTTTGATACCCCACACAGAACTTGGATGTTGGGCATGGAAGGATAAGAGATGCAGATTGCAGAATTGCTAGGTTAGCATCAGTCCAAACCAGTGGAGCATCTGCCAGTGCATTGGTCACAGGAGGAGGCAACTGCTGCTTTTTAGTGTTGAGCATTTACTGGTGCATCCATTGGCCAAATGAAAGAGAGCATTGTTTGGCCCTGGCACCAAGTGTCATGTGTTCCTAATTCTCAGCAGTTTGCATGGGCTTAAATACTTACAGATGTATATTTACTAATTAGTTGTGTGAGTGTTGTTTGACTCCAGATTTTACTTCAGAAATGTGTAATTCGTGATGTCATTTACTCATTCTAAAAATGTGCATTAGCTAAAATGCTTCATTTTAGCTTCATGCTTATGCAGAACATGAGTTTCTTTCCAGAGCAATGCCAATGAACATCCTTGTCATCAGCTATTCTAGTGCTTCATTTCCAATCAGTTTATTATTTCAAGCCAAAATGTCCATTATTCTAACTTTCAGATAATCACAAACCAGAGTCTAGACTGAATTTCTGCCTTTTTTTCCCCTTGTTTGTATCTATTGTTTTTTCGAATGGAGAACTGATGTTCAGATGCAGTGATTTTTCTGCAGTATATAGTATAAAAGGGGCTAAAATAGTTTAGCATTGATGTTTCCATTAACTAAAAAATATGAAAACTCTCTGTAGGAAGCAACATTAAATTAGTACAATTATATATCACTCTAATCTCAGCAAACAGCATTATTATTAGTTGTGTTTGTACTAACTGCTGTGGGCATTAAAAAAAAAGATAGAAAATATAGAGAAAAAGAAAAAAGAGCAGGGACATGCATATGCCCATTTTTGTTTTCCCTGAAATGAGCAAGCGGTAGGGGAGTCAGTAAGAGCAGAAGGCTTGTAAGAAAGAGACTTAGGGCTAAAAAAGCCCTGGGTAAAAATCATTCAAATATCTGGAGACCTGTTTTTTTGCCTTGGTGGTCTAGAAAGAACACTATTTTTTGGGAGTGGGGTGTGAGGTCGGCGGGATGGGTAGGGTTTGTTGGTTTGGTTTTTTTTAATATAGTAATTGAATCAATATTCATTACAATAACCCTGTGACTTCTGTGACAAAACAAGGCCACAGGAGTCTAGGGGGAGATAATCATCCTTTTTTTTCATCACGTTATTAGCTTCTTCTCTTCAGATTGGCACTTTATTTGGTTATCTGCGCCAAATATTCAGGATTATTTGTTTGGCCACATAGCAACACTGCATGGATTTTTAACACTTTGGTCAGTCATCTTTAATGCCCCTCCTTTGATTTTCTTTTCTAACACAGTTTTGTTTTTTGCTCAGTGGTTGCTAATTTCTTTCAATTAAAAATAACCCTTTTCCAGTGCTGAAATATATCACTTGTTACTCTGGTCTATGTAGAATTAAAAATTTTTCACTCTTTCTAATATTTTTTTGATTTGGGACTGGATTTCAAGGCTATATATGACAGATTTTTATTTGTTTCATATTGTTTCATTGACGGTACCCTGCATTCAAAAAAATAGGCATAAACAGAATAAATTGTCCAGCATGTGTAAAGTTGAGAATAGCTACATAGTAAATGTGTACATCTCTTGTGAGATGGTATCCAAAAGCTTGTGTGAACTGAGAAGTTACAATTTGTGCTTGGAAATAAATTTGCTTAAATTTTCATCCCATCAGAATTATGATCACAGAGAGCTGTTCTTAAAAAAAAAAAAAATAGTGATTGAAATAGTTTTATACTTACCAAAATTATTTGCATCCCTAGTTGCACAAAAATAGTTATTATTTTACAGTTCATTCTAAAATTGGATTGTTGTTTTCATTTATTAAACAAAAAATAAAACTCTAAGTGAAAAATGTAAGTTGTTGACCTGGCACTCTCTAGTGAAGATTAAAGTTCTGGTTTGTCCTGGAGAATCTAGTACATCTCGTGGCTGTAAAGGTACCTGTATTAAATTTTGTAGACATTCCTGTAACCCCTTCTCATTTTACATTAGTACTCAAGTGTGGATATTTTTCCAAATTCATCACCCTTTTGCTTTTAGGTTCATATATAGGAGAGTGATCAATAGCATTTTCATAAATCCCATTGAACCTTGAGATGACACACCCTTCAGTCTTTGCAGAATTAGGGCCCATAATAATAAAGAGAGAGTTCACAAATGTCAGTTTTGTAGTTCATACTACCCAAAGGAATTTATTCAGGTGCTGATAGTGGGCAGAAGTAAACACTGATTAGGCTAGGAGGAAACTGCAGAGGAAAATCTGAAGGATTTGGATATATCTATATAATAGTAATTGTATCTTTTGCCTATCCTTCCATCAAGAGAAAAATTGTGACTTTTGCTTAGTGATGTGCTCAAACACCTTGTAGAATGTTTTTTTCTTCTCTTATTATTTTTCTTGAAACAATGCATTGGAAAATTTTATGATTCTGTGATTCAGTATTTATGGTTTCATTTTGACCCTTCTCAGGATTCAAAATACACACAGATTCATGCTATGTACTACTGAGGAAATGCTTTCTTGCATTCCCTTTCAGAGATATTAATTGAGGAAAGGGACTTGATTTGATGCATAGCTCAATCACTTGACTCTTTTTTCGTAATTTTGAACTATGAATCTTAAATTGACACATAGGCATCTTTCCATCATTGGGCCAGATGGAAGTAACTTTCTCACTTAACAGAACCCAATTTGACTTGAGCCTGTCTTTCTCTTATATTTATTTTAATGCGTTCCATTTCATGTCTCCAAATGTTTTCATTTTTACCCAACTCTGTGGGTCAGTTCCAAAATTCACATGCTATAACCACTCCTCTCCCCACCTCTACCAGAATGAGCAATCATATTTTATTCCTTGTTCTCCCAAGTGGGCTACTTCTGCCAGACTTGTGTTTGTTTTGTTTGCCTGCCAAAATCCACCAAATGTCTTGTTTTAAAGATGATGGGCCTGTCTCCACATGGATTCAGATGGTTCTGCAGATTTTTTTGAGGGTTTATTTTGGTAGTTTTTTTGTTGTTATTTTTTTTCCCCCCATCTTTTGTTTTGGGCCTATTTATTTAATGTTTACTTGCAGATTTTTTAGTCTGTAAGACTTTGCAGCTAAAATGATCTTCAGCTTAAGAGTGAATGTTGTTCTGTTCTTCCAGAATGATACATGTTAAAATATACTTTAAAGCAATCTGCAATTCAGAGACCTGCATGGCAAGATCTTTCACTCATTCACGAAAGAACTATCACCTGTCCTGGAATCTGTGGTTTAAACACAGTATTCACAGCTAGTACATTTTAACAGCTCTTCACTTTGTTTACATGACCTGTTAAGGGCAAAACTTATGTTCACTCATATTCTTCTACAATCAGTGTAATCCTGAAAACTGCCATGAAAGTTTGATTTCAGTAGTTCACTACTGACATTTTTATGAAACTCCTCTAGGATGTGAATTTTTATTTCACTCCTGTGGGTAATGCCTATGTAAATCTGTCTGGGGAAATAAATTGAATTACATGCAAGGCTGAAATTATTATTTTATTTTTTCCCTGAACTATTTATCAATTCTATTCCACTCCAGAAAATGATAATGATGTGGCTGTCCTGCCTGTCATCTGAATATTACAATGGGAGTGGGATATTTTTCGCACTGTCGAAAGCTGAGCCCAGAGAAATAGCTATATTTGAAATATTTTTGGTTTGCTTTTTTAACTTTATTTTTCATGTGAATTAAAACTCTTAAGTTCCATGGTGCTGTAACATAACTGCCTGTGTAGGAGAAATAGATTGGTATGTCATATTCCCAGGGAGGCCATGCAAGTCCCTGGGGATCCATATGTTGCAAGTTTTGGGTGGTGGGGAAGGTTGTGTGGCCCCTCTTCTAAGATGCTGCTGTCACTTGCACTGTTTCAGGGAATGGCTCTGAGTGGGCTCTGAAGAATAACAGGGAATCCTAAGAATGTGTCCTGATGTCAGCAGTGCTTTTCCTCATTAAAACTCTTGCACTGGAGAGGAGAGCCAGATAGGTGAGAAGGAACTCAGTGCAGGGAATGTACTATAATCTGTGTCTTCTTCCTCTGGTGGAGGTGTCTGTGAAGGACTGAGAGAGGTGTCATGTCCAGTGTTGAGCCCAGTTAATATCTAAGAGACTATATTTTTCCATAATTAAGGCATTACAATGAGTCCTTTCTTCTAGTACTCCCTTTCATCTTAGATTTTTCCTGCTTCCTCAATGGTAAATTCAAGGAGAAAACCATTGCTGTTAATCCCAGGCAATAAACACATTGAGGCAAGCAGAAAAATGAGTAATTTCCACCAGTTTTCCTATTCCTGTCCTGTGACAAACTTACGTCACAAACTAGTTATCAAAAAAGGCAAGGGAGGGAGAAAACAAGACACATAAAATAATTTCCTTATCCAGTTTTGCAGCCTCATAACAGTGAAATGAAAAGAGGGATTTGGCATTTGTGAATTGCCCATGGATTTAGCACTTTCAGGCTGCCTGTATTTTGGAGGCATTTATCCTGATTGAGTCTGCTGTCATGCAAGTAAAATAATCTAGGAGAGAAAAACTTTTTGAATCTTTTGATCCCAAAGTAAAAATAATTGGTACTTCTGTCTTGAAATGTGTGCAGTCATTTATGGCCATGACATGAGACCAGATCATTGTGATATTATTTTAATCTCACTTCAGAAAATGTATAGAACATCTGTAGGTAGTGAAATACCACTCTTCTCCAGGAACTAATGTTTGTGTTTTAATTTAATGTTATCAATATTAGAAATGGCTGTTTAGCATATATTAAGTGCATAGAATCATTCAGATTGGAAAATATCATTAGGATAATTGAGTCTCAGCTGTAGATTTGAAGTTTACATGTGGTCTCCTTCAAGGAATGGACTTTCCTGGGGCTATTTGGTTGGGTTTTCATTTTTTTTTTTTTCTTTTTTTCCTTATAAAAGTAAGAAAACATAATGAGACAAAAGGGATGTACCACAAATATAAATCTTGAAATCTTGAAAGGGTCAGTGAGATTTTTAGTTTCTTCTCAGCAAACCTGAGGTAGCTAGAATTAGAAAATTCTGGCCAAATATTTAAAATTTTTTAAAAACTTGGATAAGACTTCCTGATAGACTTTTTTGGCATTTCACTTTTTTTCATAGAATCATAGAATGTGCTGAGTGAGTTGCAAGGGACCCATCATGATCATTGAGTCCAGCTCCTGGGCCTGCACTGGTCACCCCAGGTCATCACACCACGTGTCTAAGAGCATTGTCCAAATGCTTCTTCTACTCTGACATGTTTGGTGCTGTGACCACTTCCCTGAAGAGTTGGGTGTTTTGTTTCTTTGTTTTTAAAAAGCATATATTTATCACTGCCTTTGAAGTGTCCTTTCCAGAGAGTTAAATTTTGGACTATGACAGTCAGTTTTGTTTATCTCTAGGTAGCAGTGTGTAGAGGATGCTTTGAGGAAATTTTACTCTATGGTGATTATTCCTTGAACATTTGCACTACGGAAAAAGCCAAAAGGCATTTCTGACTCAAGAATTTTAGAGTCCAGCATTTTAAGGTCATTTAAAGACTGCAATAGAGAGGATAGTGATGGATCTTGTTGCTACTAGTAGATCATTAAAGCTGAAGAGAGGAAAATACAAGAGAGAAAATAAAGGAATATAAGAAAGAAAGGGGATCCTACCTCTGCATACAATAACTGGACTAGGAGACACTGTAAGATCAGCGAGGAGATGACAAGTCATGAAGTTTTGAAGACGCAAAATATATCTTCACTGCTATTTTCTTCATGATGCAGGTGATGGGAGACACGGAGGTATTTTACCATGCTGTGTCACCAAAGAGTGGATTAAAATAGAAATGCATCAGATAGATTGATCCTTTAGGGCATTTCGGGGCTTTGTGTGTGCTGATTTCCTGTGGCAGTGTTTTCCTGCTTCCAGGGAGTTGTTTGTAGAGACTTTAAACCAGGTGTAACATTAGACCAAGAGATCAAATAGCATCTTTCCCTCCCTGAGGTGCACTGGAATGAGATGAAACTCTGGATTTGGAGCACTCCTATAATATCAAATGATGATAAATTAGTTTAAAGACAACCTTTGGAAAGGACTAGGATTTCAGCGAACTACTGCAGAAACAGAAATAACTCATCTGCAATTTCATTTGGCTGTGTGATGCACAATGGAGAAGTTACAAATGGTGTTATTTATCACAAGGCTATTTTTAAGTGCATGTACCAAGCCTGCAATGCAAAATTTATAGCTGGGGTAGTACTGCTTAGTGACTGAAGCTTGCAGAAGCCCTATAGGAGGCCGTAACATATTGTGGATTTTTAATCTAGAAGAAAAATTATTTTAAAAATGAGGAAAGGAAAAGTGTGCCTCACATGCCCTCTATTGCTATTTTTACTCTTACTAAGATGCACTTGGCCAGCATGAAAATATTAAGACTTGTCCTCAGAATAAATTTTGAGCCAACCAGCAAATAAATCATTACTTGAGGAGCAGCTATTTGTGTGTGTGTGTGTACGTGTGTGTGTTTTTCAAGAAAAAGCAAACATGCTTGCACACAAAGGTGTGACACGATGTTCCTTCAGACAACCTTCAGGACACAGTAAGAACAAACAGAAGGCGCTGAATTACATGCTTGGGGCAGACTTTTGCAGACATGCATACCAGCTCTCCCATCCTCACAGCAGAGGCTGCTGCAGAACCTGGGCTGTGGCACTCAAGGCACATTGTCCTGCTGAAGTATTTGGAACAGGGCCTGTTTAGGGCATGTGATGTCATACAGATAAAAGCCTTATTTGGGTACAAACATGTCTTCACACACATATGCACATACATGCTGCATGGGTGCAATTCTAGTGTATTTATTTTAAAGAGGTTTCATTTGACAGGAGAAATGCAGGGAACAGTAAGACATTAAATGCATAGCAGGAGTGATGAGATAAAGAACCCCAAAGCCAACTATATGGTAATGAATACTTTCTGGGGTGGTCCTGATTACCTGAAGGTAACGGATTTGATTTTAAACTCTGTAATTCTCAGAAGTTCAGCTTTTTTGTGTAATATCTGTCTGTACTTTACTTTTTTCTGAAAGAAAAAGCAAAAGAAAAGCAAATCCTTTAAATAGATATATATTTCTTTATTCTTTTTTTTTTTTTCTTTCTTGCTGACTAATAAATACATCATGGTAGAGGACACTGGAATCAGTGGAACTTCTATCCATTGATGGTGGCTGTAAGCTGACGACCCCAATAACAACGTGAAAATGTCAGACTTGTAGGAACTTGTCATTTCAGTGCATCCTTATCTGTAAAGGCCGGATTTATTCCTAGGCCTGTTTCTGCACCTTCTAGAATTGGGTTGGAGTAGTTGTCACTGAAGCTTTAATAGATTCACTCACCAGACAAGCAGAAAGGAGAGTGGCAAAAGCTTTTTAATACTTCATCAAAATTTTATTTCTTTGCTTTTAATAAAATCTAGTTAGGGAAATGTATTTATAGGACTTCTAGTATATTTATGAATTCTGAAAGATAAGGGGAAAAGTCCCCCACGCTTGCATAGCTCTAAACCAAAACATTGCTCTTCAGACACTTTTTTCGTTCCTCTGTTTTGGGTAACATCTTACTGAATGAATAACAAACTCTGCTAACTCCCACAGTCTGTCACTGTACCGCAGCCTCTTCTGTGCCATGCTGGATCGAGCCTGTACTTTTGGCTTTTCCAAACTGCACTTTGCACTTTGGAGTGGCACTGTTGATCCTTGTCTGGCATTTGCATTGGCGTTGTGGGGCAGCTCGCCCCGATCCGCGCTGTCGGAACGCATCGGGGCGCGCATATCAGAATACCCATGGCACTGTTCTGTCAGGTCTGTCTGGGGTGTTCTGCTTTGCTCTCATCTCATCCTCCCTTTTGGCTGCCAGGAGCTCAGGAGGACATTGTGTTGGCAGAGGTCTTCATCTGACATTTCCAGGTGCCCTGTCGGGCAAAGAGAGCCACTTTTCCCTCTGTTTCCCAGGCCTGCCTTTTGCTGCCTGCCAGCACGGGCCCGGTCTGAGGGGTGCTCAGCTGCTTCCACTGAAACACACGTACAAGGTGTTCTGGGTGCATGTGAAGCAGTGAATATCTCTGATTTTGTTGCTCCAGTCCTTAATTCTCAGCGACATGAACATTCTGCAAGCTCGCTCCTCATCTCAGCCGTCTCTGTTAACTGAAGGTTGCAATGATGCTGCTGAGCTTTTCTCTTCCCAAGAGTTAAGGTCTACCAATATATAATCCTGAGTGGTCTTGAAGAACTCAGTATGTAAATGTAGAATAAATTATATAGGTTCTTTTATAAATACTTCTTCATGGAAAATTTGCAAGTGCTCTCTTCTGAGTGAGGGATTGCTTTACACTTGCCGGGTCTAACAAGAAATCATGAAGAATGAGGCACTTATGTAATGATGTTATTTATGATTAAACAGTCATGATGTTACTCAACATTTTGTATTTTGGTCACTGAAAAAAGCAAAAATAAACACGTTATGGCTTGGTTTTTTCCCTACTTTTTGCTAACATTTTTTAAAGTTAGTAAAACAGTTCGTTATTTGACTGTCCAGGATTTTGGAAAATGGTTTTCATTCGAAACAGTCACTTTCTTTTAAATTTTGGTTGTGACTATCAAATGCTTGCTTATAATAAGTTTCAAAAGGCCTAAATTGCTTTCTAGAAATAAAATCTGCACATGAGCTTTGTACTTAAATGAAGGTGTCAGAGAGTGTTACCAGAGTCTCTACAATTCTGATCTTGCCCTTTCTCAAGTAAGTTGTTTTGGGAAAGGTTAATTATAAAATAAGGCAGGCTGGAGGAGCAAACTCAGCATTTCGGCAAGAATATGTGTGCTGTTTTTTAGGGGTGATTTTTTGATTTTAATTTTTTAAAATTATTTTGAAGTGCTTCGTAATGAAATATTCATGTTTCATTTTATTTGACTTGTAATTCGGTCACATGCTTCTGGAGGAGAAGATTGCCAGGCATGACTTGGATCTTCCTCAGTGTTGGTCCATTTCTGTTTTACAGATTTAATTGACTACAGATTCCCTCTGCACACTGAATACAAATGTCTTGTTTGCTTAAAATCCTGGAATGCAAATCAGACATAGGTCCCACTGATTCAATGGGAAATCATTCCCAAGAGTTGTAGGACTGAACTAGCTGAACCTGTTGTGCTTCAGGGAAGCAAAAGCAGTAATAGTGTCTTTCATATCAGAACTGCATAGAAAAATATTATCAGTCTCTCAGTTAAGCAGCAGCATCAGCTCTTCAAGTTTTCACTCCAGTTTTACTTCTTTTGCAGTTTCACAAAAATCCCCATGTGTGGGATAGGGTAAAGCTTTGTGAAGACGGATTGAGTGAGCTCTTTTAGGTTTTTCTCTGTATTTCCCAAATCCTTCATGTAGACATTTTCCTTTATCGTTAGTTTTGGGTTGCCTCATCCCAGGGAAGCCAGGCTGGAGCCAGGGAAGTGTTTCTGGCAAGCCAGGCAGTTCATCTGGCTCGTGGGAAGGCACAGCAGTAGAGTGCCCTGAGTGCTGCTCTGAGCTGTCCTCGCACGGAGGGCAGCGAGCTCAGAACCTGTCACACTGTGGGAGCTTCTTCTGCCTCAGCTGGCAGGCACAGGTCACTCACAATGTGTAATAATCCTGAATGCAAAGTCACAACTGAGATATCTCATGTTGATCTGGAAATTAAAAAGGATTTACATGTAAGCAGAAAGGTCATATCCTGGTTTATTCCTTTCCACAAGTCTGCAGAAATTAAATAAATGAACAAAAGGCACTTGAATTCAATGGGAATGAGAACAATCAAATGAGCATCTTTGCTGATGCCAAATACAGTTACAGATTCTCAGTAGGTAAATTTCCCAAAAATTTGGCAAAAATATGACAATAATTTAGGGTAAAAATCAGGGTTACATTAACTATACTCTGACAGCAAAATCACTAAATCTTCATGTAAAACTTCTAAAGTGTTCATAACTACTTGCTTAAATAAGAGCACAAGCTTGTCATTTTGATGATCGCTGAAAGGAATTACTTTTAAATGTAGTACACAGCAAGGGCCTGAAATGGATTCCTCAGTCAGAGTAGCTCTGATAAGGTACACTCTTATGTTGGAGCGAAGGTGTTGTAATAAATAAAATATTTTGAGAATCTTAATTTTGGTGCTGTGGTAGTTGATAGAACGAACAATGGTCTTTTTCGTTCTATGTGCTTTAAGATCTAGCAATTTCGCAGAAGAATTAATTCAGTGTCAGGACTAATGCTGCAGTTAATATGTGTTAAAAGAGGATGTGAAGAGCTGCTGCTGCTTGTTGCCCTCAGTTTCAGAGGGTTTTTGTAGGTTATTTGCATAAAGCAGAAAAAGCTTCAGCCTGACTGTATTAATTCAATTGTGGCTGAAAGCAGAGAAGAGTTGGCTGGGATCAGGTAGTCACAGTAAAATCTTTGCTGAATGAGTCACGTCTTGGAGAACGATGCTTACAAGGTCTCATGTCTTGGAGAGGAGGAAGCTGGAAGCAAAAGTGCTCCAGTTCTAGGGTGACTTGCTGCCACAGAGCTTCCATGCCAGTGTCAGTTTTTCAGAACAGGGCATTTCACAGACGTGCTGCCGTGTGTCATACTGAACAGAAACAACCAGGTCTCCTGAGGTAAAAGGGAAATTGAAGGATTTACTGGTGAAGGGGACTTCTTCCCCTCTCTAATTAAATAAGTGACTTTTATTCTGGAATGGAATTCTGACTGCATCTCAGCAGTTCTGGTGATTGGCCAATCCACACCTGCTTTGGACAACTGAATTTAAGCATATTTCTGTGAAATTAAATTTTAAGAAGTCTCCACATTCCTCTGAAATTTGGCTCAGCTGTGGCTTGCTTTTCCCCTTTTGGAAGAGGGAAAGAGGCATAAAGATTTTAATGTTATCAGGAATGTATGGTTTGGGAAATAAACGATGTAATCTTTGCTCTAAAAAAACCCCCAACTGCTTGAAATGAGTGAAATGAGAGGAGGAAAAAAAAAAAAGGAAGAAGAAAAAGGAATGTTGGGATGAGTCCAAATCCACAAACATCACAGACGTTCCACATCAGCAAATGCCTTTTGTTCTTGATGATGTTCTATATGATATATTGGGGGTAGACTTAGCAGATTTTCCACATAAATGCAGATGATGGCTGCATGATAAAAAGTAAATGTGTAAGTAGTGATGTGGAGAGAGGGGGATAAAGGTCTAATGCCAGGTAACCAAAGGGAAATACTTTGAATGTGTAGATAACTGCGTAGATAACTCTCACTCCTTCGTCCTGTATTTGTGCTACAGACACATGCAAGAAGCTACTGACTAACTCTCACACATACTCCATAGAGGTTGTGATCCACCGGGATCTGTGTGTGTGCCCAGCTTACACAAACACAAGTGGTTAAGCCTGATAGGATTTTTCACATGCTTGAACTTGCTGAGAGGCTGGAATGTTAAAAGCAGGAGCTCTATTTTCACTCACATGGGTGATGAGGTGAATGGCACTGGGCAGAAACCAGCTATGTGTGTACCCCCTAAAATTCAGTACAAGGACAAGTCTCAGGTGCAAGACACAGTCTAAACCATGCAGTTATATGAGTGCATGTGCACGTGTATATGTTGTTTGGCAAAGAAATAGGAAAACACAATTTCTACTTTGACAGATATTAGATCATTCAAGCTGTATAGTTCCAGTCTGTTAGATAAAATTATCTGTAAAATGGGATCTCTTTCACTAGCTTTTTGTCATTAAGGAAAATTGTTACATTAACATCAAAGATCAAATCAATCCCATTTATTTATGATCTACTTAATATTGGCTTGTAGCGTAGAAGCTATATTCTGCAAATAGTATTTATGATTAAAAATGTTTACTGACAGAAGTTACTGTAGAAAAATTGATTGTAAGAGTTTATTGGGGGTTTGAGGTTTTTTATTTTGAGGGGTAGAAAAAGAAAATATGGTGTTTTTTGAGTTCTTCAGTGACAGCATACCAGAAGTTTCTGCTAAAATAATTCAGAAATGAGTAATAGAGTTACTTTATCATTATGGTAATTACTAAAAATATAGAAATTTTATCTCTGTCACTTAGAATTAAAATAAGGAGAGGGTTGCCTGGGAACTTGAGAACTCATCCAGGTCCTCTCTTATCTGGAGGCTGGATCAACTATACCTACATACTTCTTTTTTGATTTTTATCTGGCTCTTTCTTAAAGATTTGCAGTAATGGGAATTCCATAGTGTTTGTAGCCAGGCAGTGCATTCTGGTGCCTCTCTTATACCAGAAGTGGTTTTTTCCAGCTCTCTTACCTCAATGTGCGTTAGTGCAGTTCAAGGTTGTTCTGTAGATGAGAAGAGATTCTTTTATTTGTAGCAGCAACTTTGATATATTTATTTAAAGAGTTATTATTATCCTTCCAAGTTTTCTCTAAGTTAAACACTATTCATTCTGCACTTAACATTTATCCCAGGATTATAGCGAAATCAAGAATCTGTAGTGTAGGGGATATAACTGCACATACTGTGAGATTGATTTGGAGTACTTTAATTACAGCTCTTAATTATACCTGCTTATTCCAGCAGATATCTGTAATGCCACCAATGATTGTCATGCCGAATGGAAAGAACAAACTGTGTAGAACCTCAAGAGCTTTTTACCTTTTGGTTTGTGGTTGTGATTGTAGAATTTTATTAACATGGCATTTCTGTACTACTCTGTACCACTACTCTGGATATTGTATTGTTGTTACAAGGTTCTTGTATAATGAAACAAAGCATAGACTGTAAATCCAAATTTATATTAATTGTATCAATTATATTAATTTGGACTACTTTGTTATAGAAACAATGTGAGATATGGGGTTTTTTTTTGTTGTTGTTTAAAATTATAAGGAGCGTGTTAGGATGTTGAAGGGGATTCAATTAAAACATTGCAGCAAGCATTAAGATTCATTTGTAATGAATTGCAAGCACTAGGCACACTTTTCTAGCTCTTACTGATCTTGATTTCGTTTCTTTTAGTAATGCTGCAATTCCAAAAGCCAGAAAATTTCATTTTTCCTTTTTTTTAAAATACAGAGGAAATTGCAGCTTGAAGTTAGATGTTCTGAACTATTTTGAATGCCTCAAATTTGCATTTGTGTTTGGCTGCTTGATTGGTTTTGTTTTCTTTTTGTTTTCATCTGGGAACAAAAGCAGAATGATCCTAAAAAAATATATATTATTGAAATGAGGGACGACAAATAGAGTATAAGATGGAAGCAGAAAGATCTCCAACAATGCTCTTTTGCAGAGTATCCCAGGAAGGGTTTTAACAATAGAGACTTGATCAGCTTGAAAATTCATTTATGTGAAAAAAATAAACCAAACCAAAAGAGCGGCAAAACCCCCTCGAGCTTGTTCCAAATGGGAAATGTGTGTGCAAACACTTTTTTTTTTCCTGCCAAATTCAGGGCTAGGGATAACCATGATTGGAACAAAGGTGAGGGGTGAAGGGGGCTGCCCATGCCACCGCTGTCATGCCCTGACGGGTGTGCTGAGCTCAGCCCAAGTGCGCCACATCAGTGTCAAATACAGCCACCCCTCCTGCCAGGCACCACCTGGAGCACAGCTAGATGTAGACCATACATTAATACCTCTGATTGTTTCTTAGGTTCTCGGCAAACCACTCAGTGTTTAAAGCAGTCTTTTTCCAGATGTGAGATGGATTTCTGTTTAGTTCTAAGAGCAGGGCAGCCACAAGCAATTTCCTCATGTTCTCCTGCCTTTGAGGTCAGCCTGTTGGAGTGGGCTCATGGACAATTCAGAGTTACTCGTCAGTAAGGGCCAATAGCTTATTACCCACCATCTCTGTGCTCTTATTCTTAATGTTTTAAAAGAAAACATCTTTTTCCTTCTGCTTCCTTTCCCCTGAAGGCATAGGCCAGTACCAAACAGAAAACATCTACTTTAACTTCTGGTCTGTGCAAGCTTTTGAAAGCCTCGTGAGCTTCACAGCTGTGGAACTGAGCTGCCTTTTATCTATTTCACTGTCATTTTGTGGTATCTCAGTGACCATGACTGTTTGCAAACATATTTTTCTCTTTTCTGTGGGGGTGGCAGATTCTTCACATGAAGACCTGGATACAAGTCATTCTCACACCAACATGAACTTGGGGATCATTAGTTTAGGATGGGAGTGGGGCTGAACATTAGCTTTGTACAGATACCGGATGTTGTGGATCATAGAGAAAGGAAACCCATTGATCTGAACGCTGTTAAGTGCTTGCTGGATGTGTTCTTGAGATGCAGGAAGCCAATTGATCTCTGAACTCAATAGGTCAGCAATCCACTTTTGTAGGTCAGAGGGACAGCCTTCCTTTTAGATTTGTGATGCTTTTACCCAATGCACTGGAATGATTTTTCATGCTGAATTATGAAATGATGTTTCCAAAGAATCATCTCTTTTCCATCTTTCCTGTTTGTGGCCATTGTTCCTTGCTATTCATGTTGGCAGATACATATACATATATACAGAGAGAGATAAATGTAGATATAGATATATACGAATGTTTATAGTAACCCAAGTTACAAATTAATTTCCAGTAAAATGAAGGTTGTTGCAAAAATTAATCAAAAATTTTCTAAATTAATAATAAATTTATTTTGAAAAATACTAAATTAAAGGTGGAATTCATCTGACCAAATGTATTAAGCTAAAATAGATCCTAAAAGTGTTTGCATATTCCTACAGAATATGAAATGAACTTGTTGTGAACTGAATATATGTATCCCCAATGGAGATTTTAGGGTTGGCTTGCTTTGGGGTATTTGGGGAGAAACAGAATGTTCTCTAGACCTTGCTGTAATTGTCTCCTTCTGTAGAAGAGGGTCCTTTAATTTTATAGGCATGTATTTTCATTTGTAAATATATATTTATATATATATCTAAAAATTCTGATGCCACTGTGTTTGTATAATTAAGCTTAGACCTGAATAGCACAAATAAGTATGAGCCTGTAGATAAATATAAGTGTAAAACAATGTGTTGACCCAGACATCAGCAGAGCTGCTGCCTAGGTCCTGCATTTTAAATGTATAAGTCAAATAAATAAGCTAATGTGATTGTGGAACATTTAAATTGAGTTATGTGGCAAAAATAATTTCTTCTTTGAAAACAAGAACACTGCTAGCAGAAATTCAAATTGCTGTTATTAAATTAATGCAATTTCAAGAATGTAATTAAAAATCCAAGTTTCAGTTATTGAATTAATGCATTTTTAGTGAAGTAATTAAAATTAAAGCAGAAAATTACTGTTTTGGCATTGTATCAAGCTATAGTTTTAGGTGGTATTATCCTAAACATGTGAACAACCAGCAGATACTTAAATGAAGCACACACCAATAAATTAAGATACTTTCACAAGTAGAATTTTTCATGGTGACTAATTAAAAAAAACCCCATAGAATACATTCAGGAAAATATAACCAAGTTCAACCAACAACAGAACCCCTTGGTACTGTATTAAGTATAGAATTTACTGGTGCCATCTACTGTTGGCAAATTAGAGATGACAGAAAGATGTTAAGAGTGGTGGAAATGAGCATAAGAAAAGAGAGGTCAAATAATTCCACACCTTAATATCAAACTGAAGAAAAACATGATACAAAGGTCAGATTAGTTTTTCATATTTCTGAGTTATTACCGAGGAAAAAAAGAAATAGGAATAAGTGACATTGTATTTGAAAAAGTCAGACTTTTTTAATCCCTCGTGCTCCCTGATTGTTCACCAAGCAAAGCCAGAACAGGATATGTGCAAACTATTTTGGGATTCGAGTTTGTCTTGATGGCTTTATCCTGTTTTTCTTTAGCTTTTAAATCTAATGGGATCAGATCTTCAGCTTGTACAAAGAGGTGTTGTTTTATTAATGTTAGTGTTGAAATGCCATACTAAAACGTGACTGTGAGGAATGCTCTTCCCCCCCCACACGCCCTTTTCCTGCTTGTCAGGAACAAATTTCCTTGTTTGGCTTCTAAGAAAGTAGATAAATGTTAGAGTAGTTTGAAAAGTTTCAGCAAAAATAGCACAGAGATCAAAAGGATAACTGCAATAGAAATAATTCAAGTTTTTCAGGATAAAAACGACAGTAAAGGACAAGTCTCTCAACATAAGAAAACACGTTAGGAATTTAAGAAATTCAACTGCTTGTGCTTTTCAAGTGAGCTTGAAGAAGTGACAGAGGCAAGCACAAGATGTCTGCTTGTGTGCAGAGAACTTTGAGGGCTCTCCTACTGGAGATTTAGTGTCTCTCATTATGGGCTGGGCTGAGTGTTTTTTTCCCTTTTAAAACTAAGCCCTGGTTTCATTGAAATCAACATCAAAGGTCTTGATTACTCTAGCCAAGGTAGAGTTTCACCCACAAGTGACCCTGAAATAGGAAACTTATCCATCTCCTGGACAGAACCATGCTCTGGATTGTAAGCTGTTGTTCCCTTCCAAAGTACCTTTGGAACCTGTGAGATGACTCTTAATGTGACTAGCATTTCATTTAAAGTTCAAGGTCAAGTAGGTGACCACTCTGTCAGTAGCCAGGTTGAAATACTAATTCAGAAGTCAAATATTTTTCCTTCATGTTGCTAGGAGCTTGCCTGTAAAACTCAACAGGACTTTAAACACCACTGATGAAACAGAAATACCACACAGAAACACACAGGTAATGCATTGGATCTGTTTTAGGAAAACATTAAAGACTTCATTTTATTTCAGGTGGGAAAAAAAACCAAAAAACCAAAATGTAAACTTGGGCTCTCATGGTTCATACATGACTTAAATTCAGGAAAGCTCTCCAGCAAAGCAGGATCCCATGTGTGAACTGTAGCTCCCTTGGAGGCTGTGGGTGAAAATGAAGCAGCTCTGGTGGCTTATCTGAGAAGCTGTGTCTGGAGCTAAGAACCACTGGGTATTTCCCATTCACTGGCTCCTGGCCCTGAGGGAGGATTTGAAATGCTCCAAACTGACTCAAGGATATGCAGTGAACATGGTTAGAAATGGTACAGATGAGCTGGGGGTACCAGTGTCCTTCAGTGGTTATAGAAATTGAATGAAAAAAACTTCCACATTAAGGGATTCAAGCCAGTGTTTCAGACTCCAGAGCTGTACCTTCTTAGGTTGAGGAGCATCATTCTCCTGTTTCTCCAGCTGTGGTGCTGCCCAGGAAATGAGGTCAGGCATTTGGGTCAGGACAGAGACACTTGTCCTGATGTCCCCCGACTGCTTATGCTGTTCATGTTACACAGCCCTTTGGTTTCCAACACTGCCACTTCCCTGGACAGGGAGTAAAGCTCCTGCAGTGCCTCTGCCGTCGGCCACGTCCAGCTGGTCTTGTGCCGTCTCATTGCCCAGTGGCAAGGTGTTGGTTGGTGACGCAGCGAGCTGTGCTTGCCTGCCAGAAGGAGCTTGGGTATGTGGAGATGTTGGTTCACTTGCAACAATACCTTCACAGTTATCTTACTTTTAATGTACACAGTGCAGAGTTGATCCTCTCCTGCCTGAAATGCCAGACAGAGGGGTTTGCCCACTTCCTTATGGTGGCACTAGGTGCATCACTGGAGGACAGGATGGAGGGGATTTAGGCAGAAGGGTTCCTGCACATAGATGACGCAGTGCCCTGTGAGCCCGGCTGGTCAAAGCACCACGCCAAGATGAAGTCTCCCTATGAGACCCGACGAGGGCTGCAGCAGACCAGACGAGAGCCACTTGAGGGCTGCTGTTTGGATGCGTCCGGGAAAAAACGAAAGAAGGCGAGGAGGTCCTCAGTGTATCAATGTACCAGGCAAAACAGAGTTTATTCGCCCGATGGGGTGAGCCACCAAAGGACCCCGAACGCAGGGGAGCATGAGCTTGTAAGGGTTCAGGGACAGAGGTGGAGCATGGGACAGAACCAATAAGAACGATGGAGAGGCGGGGTTTACAAAAGATGGGCATGGCGAGGATACAATGGGATTAAGGGGAGGAGGGATTACATAATTAAGAACCAATGGATAGCTACTCAACAGTGAACTTTCTCGAAACTGGGGTAGGGTTTAGGGTGATGGACAAGGGAGAGAGAGTGAGGGTAGTGCAAAACTGGTAGGGGAAACTTGTCAATAACTGGAGACTAAACCAAACAGTTTGAACAATAAGGGGAAACAGAAACAACCATTTCAAAAAACAGAGCTTTTGACATCAAACTCTTGAAACCTCCTGCAACACATAGAGATGAAGGAAATTGGAGTCTTGAGAACAAGGAAGTCCAAAATTGCTCTTTATGTATAGAGAACAGTGAGATGCATGGTTCCTGTGATTCACCATGAATGATTTTTGCAACTTGGCTTCATTTCATGCAAAAAAAAAAAAAAAAAAAAAAAAAAAGGTATGGAGTGAATCAAACTGGAAGGTAGAAAGAGAAGGGACTGTCTTCTGTTTGAAGAAGTTCAGTGCTGCTGTAAAGGACTGAATTATAGCAATGCCACTGAATGCCTGTATTGTTTTAACAAATTTGTTTAAAAGTGAATTTTCACAGAAAATAGAAGCCGGAATTGCAGTTGCAGGCATGCTGAGCACTCAAAATTGAAAGAGAAGTTGAGTGCTTTGGATATGTCAAGCCCAAGTAATATGAAGAGTTCTAGAAGATAACAGATTGTATTCCTTGCTAACTGGGCACCAAATCACTAAATATGGGCTATTCTTTTCTGTCTTAGAGTTCTTCATCTGAAAATTTCAGATAATATAATTCTTTTCCTAGAAGGAGTCTGATGAAAATGAACTAATATTTCTGATGTTTGAAATCATATCAAGTGCTAGAAAAATTCCACTGGCAAATTAATTGCTTCTGTTTGCAGAGCATGTTTGAATGGGGCATGGTAAACTAAAGCATATGGTCACACAGTGAACACTGAGGAGAAAGCCAGATTTTAAGTATTTGTTCATTGAATGAACTTTGCCATCCATCTTTTACATTAAAATGGGCAAAGGTCTTGCAGAAGAGTTTGGATAAGGTCATGCAGATATGAATGACATCATATTGCAGACACATGGAAGGCTATCCCTTAAGTATGGCTTTCTGTAAGTTTTTTAAATGTTTATTAAGATATAGCTGAAGTTGCTGAAAGCAACTGTGGTTTGCTCATGGATCCTACCCATTTAGTTTGTATATGTTCTATGTTGCATCTCCTTTGCAAACACTGTTCTCTGTTAAACTGCTGATACAAGAGTGAATCAGTACATATTAATGTATATAGACTGAAATTGCTCCTTAAAATGACTCAAGGCAAACCTAGGGAAAAAATTAAAAATCTAACATTAAATAGGTTTTCCTTGCCCACATAATTGATGATCAGAGATATTTTAAGTCTGTGCCAGAAGTACCAATCACCGCATAGATGTCTCTCTACTGTGAAATTGCTCAGCCCATCCAAGGTCTCCACTACTTAAAATATTGAGTATTAAATATATTTTCACCTGTGTGTAAAGTTTGAATAACAGAATTGTACCTCCCTGCTACTTTTCAAGGTTTTTCCACAGATTGATTAACTCCCATCTAGGACTTTGGTAATGCAGATAAATCAACTGGATTAATCTTTTTGCTGTGCGTGCTTTAGTTTTAGTAAATGTTGCAACAAAAGCTTTTCTGTGCTGCATGTGTATGGTTTTTGTTTGAATGTTGCTAGCATTAGCTGTTGTTCAGTTTTTGTTAGTGTTAGATTAATGCTGCAGCAGTGCTGTAAAGCTGTGCTGGTGCAAAGGCACAGCACTGATCTGTGTATGGGTAAGGACAGGCTTCCTCCTTGGTTTCCTTTTTGGTGTGTATGTGTTTATTTGTATTTTTGGGGGGTTTTATTTGATTATGGTTTTTTTTTTGTGTGTGTGTGTTCTGGGCTGGATTTTATTTTGCTTTGTTTGATTTTGTTTTTGTGTTAATGCCTTAGGATTAGTCAATCTATTGTCTGCTGCAGAAGTACTTGTTTGTCCTTGGGGAGATGAGAGGAATTTTCAGAAGCGTATTGTACAGACTGAATAAGTGATTTGTGCCAGTATCTTCCCTTCGAAGTAGATGGCTCCCAGTCTTGATTGAAGTGAAAAGTGATTTCTAGCATATGACTCAATGATTTGATAGCATCTCTAAACCTGGGTGGGTCAGGGGGAGAAATCTGTGTGAAGGTTAAAAACAGCATGAATCCAGGTTAAAGTCTTCAGCAGATGCCCTTAAATGAGCAGGGTGACTGCAGGTGCACTACTGTAATAGCGCTGCTTTGTCCCTGGGCAAAGTTCAGCCTTACCCTTTTTCAGAAAACTTTGAATACTTTAGTGGTTTAGGATTTACTCACTCCTTGTTGGTAATGAAAAGTCTCAGACTTAATATATTACCAGACTTTCCTTTCAAGATGTTTCCATACAAACTTCATAATGATGTGTGAGCCAGATCACACATCATTAAGTCATTAGATCACACATCAGATTAAGTCATTTTTACCCTAATTATGTTAAAGGTACTTTGCCAACAGGTACACTAACCAAGCATGTCACAGTAATGCATGGGTTTGCATCAGTTTGTGAATTTAAATTACAGCTTTTTTTATATTATAACACTGGTAGAAATCTATTGAAGATCCAACTCATCTAAAAATCAATAATGTAAATTTACCTCCCTTCTCTTACTGTCCAGAGAAGGTTCCTTAGGAGTTCTGATGACTGCATCTGGCTACATATTTAAGTAGCAATCATTTTTCTGAAGTGTGAGAAACTCTGGAAACTGTCAATTTTAAGTTATTATAGTAGATAGGCATATTTAAAACTCTGGAATTGAGATAGCAGTAGCCAAAGTCAGTGCATATGTTTTTTTCAGTGTTTTCTCAATGATTTCTATTCTGGTCTAACTTGAGCAAAATAATTTAAAATCAAAATATCTAGATTTCATTTTAGTGTATTCAATATGGTTTTTTAAAGCTTTGCATTTGAGTTTCAGATCCCATCAGAAGATAAACTTGATAACACTTTTGGACTTCTGGTTCAGGGAGTCTTTTGTTGCAGAATGCTTCCTTGCTTTTTGTTAAGCAGTTTTTCTTTCTCAATCAATAGACATTTGTCCTGGTGGGGTGGGGGAGGAAAAGATCAATTTAAGCTTTACGATATTTTGTTCTTGTTGTTGCTTTTAGTTCAAAGCAAAGTGATTTCGGACAATGTGGTACCCAGGCCTCTGGTGAACGAGCAGTTCCTTGCAGTGACCACTTTCCGGTGACTTGGCTGTCAGTGTCTTTTCCAGTAGCAAGGTGACGCTGCCATGAGGAGATAGGTCAGATTTGGCAATAATTGGCATCACTGGGGGCTTAGCAGAAAGCTCAAGGTCAAACTGTTTCCTTGCACTTTTTCTTGTTTCCTCCTCTAGGTATGTGATCTTTGCAAAGAGGGGTTGAGGCATTTCTGGGGTTAAATGAGGAAGGATAGATTTTTGCACTTCTCTAGATACTTAGAGGCCTTTAGTCTCTGAAGTTCTCATGCTGCAGCTTTCATGAGCATTGATTTCTCACTGGAAAAAAAATGGGGAAGGAAGAGAGAGAGAGAGAAAGCGGAGGAGGCTGCAGGACACTTATTTTATAAGAACCTAAGCTAAAATCTCAAACCTATGCAAAGAGAAAATGTGCTTAGTGGACTAGGTATTTTTTAAGTGTTTGTTTTCCTCAGAAGACCAGCCTGCCAATGGGTTGTTTTAGCAATGTCCAGTCAGCAGAGTCCCAGCCATGAAACAGCAGTGACCTTGCCAGTGCAGGGATATTTCTTTAGCAGTGTTTGAGCACTGCTCAGATTCTTCCCTCTCTGTGATCGTGCTCAGGTTAGTGATTTTATATTATTTCTTTTCTTTTGAGAGCTTAATCTTGCATTTTTAAAAGGGAAAATGTAAATGAAGAAAGTAGATTGAAGAGATATATTTTGGACTCCTCAATTTAAAAATATTACTTTAAATGCAAAGACTGAAATTAAGCATGTTAATCTTTTCTTAGAGTCAAGATTTCCTCGCTCTTCACTGCCAGAATAATAGCAGAACTGTTCCCACCATCACTGTCTGGGAAGCAGGTGATACTGCAAGTAATTATGTTGGTCTGGAAAATTATTTATTTAAATGTAATTTTAAAAGCTTTATGATAAAGAACTGAGTAAGACCATTATTCTGTGATATTAACTACCCTCTTAAAAACCATCTGTTTCTGGAGTCATGTTGGCAAAGAGTCTTGGCAGTTTCTGTCTTGCTCGTGAGTTCTCATGAGTGGTCTGTTTACTACATACAAGGTCAATTTTTTAAAAGTATTGATGAAAAATGATCAGTCACTGATTTAGTTTTTTTTTATTTTTTCAAAATTGAATACTGTAATAAAACAGTAAAATATGGACAACATTGTGGTTACTTATTGGTGAGATGACCAAAGGAAAGGTCAAATAATCAATTAGAGCATCTTATGACATATAACTCTTAAATTTAGCTCTTGGTTTGGAGCACTCTCTCTTATTGGCAAACAGAAGCATTTGGAAGCAGATCAAGCCACTGCCCCCCTTGCTCTTTTTGACTGCTAAGAAGCTGTTTCCAATTCTTTTTTCCAAAGAAAAGAGAAGTCAGGTGGGCTCAGTTTTATATGGGGACTGGTAGTTGTGGGCTCCCACGTTAAACATGATGTTCTCCAAGAGTGGAGAACATCACACACTCTCAAAATGCAGCGTATAGAAAAACTGCAGCATTTGCTTCCAGGGGGTTCCTGGGGCCCGTGGTCAGGGAGCTGTGGGTGGGAACAGGATCAGACCCAGAGAAAGGAGCAGCAACCAGACCCAGCCAAGAGTGGATGGGCAGGGCTGTGGGGGCAGGGATGGGCCAGGATAGGGGTGTCTGACTTGGTGGAGTGGGATTTGCAAGCTGACATCCTAATTCCTGCCAGTGATACGTGGAATGTAACATCAGGGGCAGTATTAACTCTGGCAAACTCAGAGCCATTAGCTGACGTGGTGCACCACAAAAGCTTAAGGTGAGTTTTGGGAACTGAGGCCACCTCCATACAACACCATTTTG
This sequence comes from Picathartes gymnocephalus, assembly GCA_013390045.1. Classification (NCBI taxonomy): domain Eukaryota; kingdom Metazoa; phylum Chordata; class Aves; order Passeriformes; family Picathartidae; genus Picathartes; species Picathartes gymnocephalus. The sequence continues at coordinate 191,884 of WEKY01031538.1, forward strand.
CCTGTTACGGAAATTATTGACAGTGAACGTGCCCACTGGCTCACAAATGTGCACTTTTGTAACTCTCTCTTTTCTCTGAAGCACTTCAGGGATGTCAGAGAGAAGGGTAGGCTGTGGAGGACACCTGAATGATAGACACATGGCTGTATCCCTTCAGTTGCTCTGGTAGTGACTGTGCTGAACGTGGACTGGAGGTTTCTTTTTTGCTGCTCAAGTAACAAAGCTCACAGTTGGGTTCCAGCTGTGCTGAGTTGGATAGAAGAGGCTTATATGCTCTTGCTCTCTTGAAGAGCTAAGTCTATTCTTATGTTTATTTCAGAAGGCTTATTACAAGCTTTTGATAATCTCTGCTAGATCGTTAAAGTGTGTATTCGTCTAAATAGCATCATTTTATTCTCTATGCATCATTGAGATCTAAATTCAGAAACACTTGACTAAAACAAGGGGGGGAACCCTTATTTAGTCATTTATAATTCGTACCTGTTCCTATTTTGAGCTCTACAGTGTCTTCTAAAACCTAAGATATGGAATTACTGTAAGTGTTCTGTATTGTCTTACAGAGCTCTGTGATTCATGTCAGACTCTCAAAGAGCTTACTTTAAGAAAACCTGTGGTTACTCTCTTCCTTAATATTGCTGTGCTTGAGTAGACTTGTATCTTGTCCAGCAGTTCCTGCACAGAACAGGCCATCAGACACAGTCTGTGCTTCTTCCTGTGCAACAGGAAGACAACAGTGTCTGAAATCCTGGGTAAGAAGAGTTGACTGGACTATAAGGCAGGAACTGGCTGAAAGAATTTGATCTGAAATGAAAATCTGTGCTTTGAAGAGCAGTGGCACCTCAGTCTGCTTGATGGAATCTGCTTTATGTCTCTCAGGTTGTCTAACACAGAAAACAGTTCATAAGTTACATTATTGTGCAAAACGTAAAGTAAGATAGTGCAAATAAATATAATAGATTAAAAAATATGTAGTCTAATAATTCTAATATAATAACATTGGCAGTTGCTTAAAAAATATACAAAACTCACTTTTCTAGTTCTAAGTGTATTACAAATGTATTTTGTCATTAGTTTGAGTTGCAAGGAGAAAAACTTTGTTAGACTGTTATTGAAATCCTTCTCATCACTGGAGAGATATTCATCTTCATGCAGTGTTCTCCAAATTAATATAACACTGCAATGTCTCCTTATTTATTCCTTTATCTCATCTCAGTCCACTGGAATTCGTGGCCCTGAACTCTGTAATGGTAAAGTTTGGCTGTTGATTTATTGCTCTTTGCCTCCTTGCTGGCACGCTGAACTCATGGGCATGATTCCCGTTTGAATCCCACTGGGAATAGAGTTTAAGAACTGCATTGTTTGCCTAAAATATCCTAATTACAGAGTGGTCATCGATCACAGGTTTGGCTGTGTGCAGTCCCTCCCACTGGTAGCTCTAACAGGGTCTGTCCTGCTTTCTGTGAATGGATTCGGTCTTGTGCTTGTTCAGAGATCTTTCAGTTAATTTCCCTATCCTCACAGGAAACCATATTGGTTTATAAAAACCTAAGATCCTTTCCAACCCAAACGATTCTAGGATTCTTTGAAGAGATTAGGTGGGGGCAGGGAGGGAAGTAATATTCCCCTGCTGCTCTGCTCAGGCTTCTTTTTGTTCAAGCACATTTTGCCTCTGCAGAATCCCTGTCAACCCTCAGGACAGGGATGTTTTGTCTCACTGAGACCATGATCTGCTTTATTGCTTTGAGCAGATCCATGCAAAAGCTGTGTAACATGGCCAACGTGAGAGCTATGGGCAGTATTTTTTCCAGAGGAGTGTATCATTTGCAGAATGATTGACAGTCTTTGGTTCTGGTGTTAACATGAGCATTCCCAGAATGGCAGTGGATGGATCTTAGTTTGTGCACACAACTCTCTTCTGGTTTTTCATCACTGTGGTTTGTCAGCCTCATTGTTTTAACACATGGGAGTATTTGGGAAAGAGAGTTTTTTGTTCTAAGCTTGCGAAATGTAATTTGTTATTCTAATTTTATTTTTATGAGTTGGTAGATAAAATTGCATCACTCTTCCTACCTATTTTTGTTTTGGCTCTGGAAATGTAATATGTACAAGATGTCTTAAAGAATTAGCATATTGATATAATTGTGATAGGTAGTAGTGTGCTGTCTTTCACCTCACAGAGGGAGGGAGCAAAATGACAAAGCATTTATGGTGCTCCAAAAACCCTGCTTTAAGTGTTCTGTGCATTGGCTCCACATATTAGCTGGTGGGAGACAGGTTTTGGGATGGGTTTTTTTCATGCTTTTCTTACTGCATATTTGTTAAGAGCACTCTCATCACCGCAAGTTGTGCATATTAATTTATAAGGGTTAAACTCCTGTGGGTCAGGAGTACCCTCAGCTGCAACCTGTTTTGAAATACAGAGTATGCTAAGCAAGTACAGTTCTTTCACATCATTGTTTCTATATCCAGTTTTGGTGTCTGTTGGAGCCAGGATCGCAGATGAGGTGGATCTTTATAAGAACGTCTGTACTGTTCCAGAGCCCCTTTTATCTTATGTTCTTATGATATTCAGGATGGAGGTATACGATAGGCAAAATCTCAACTCTGAATATGTTAAGAGAGTTTTCTGAAAAATCATCTCACAATGAAGCAGATATTCTGTCCTATGATATTTGAATTCATTAGAGATGAATAGTATAGCTTTTGTGGAACATTAGAGAGTGTTCAAGTAATATAAAAGCAGAGGATCTTTTGGCCTCAGAGTCATTGGAGAGGTAATTACGATAATGGTACTAAACTGTTTCTTTTCATCACAGCTTGATGCATATACTGTATATTTTGCTTACTATTTGTGTAAAACCTGTAATCTTAAATAACGCATGCTGTTCTTTGGTGCATGAAGGTCTACAGTCTGTTTAAAAGGAAATATTTGATGTGCTTCATGGTTGAAGAGATTCAGTTTGAGCAGTGACAGCAGAGAGAAAGATGGATCAGAGCTACCAATCATTACCATTAGGGAAGTGTTGATGAAAGCTCTCTGTGCTTTGTAAAAACCCGGTGGGTCAGCTTCAAAAGTTCTAACACTTTGGCTAATAATTTAGATTAGTCATCCAAGTCTAGCTCTTCCTTTTCCCTGAGTTTTTCTGTCTGGATGCTGACAGCACTGTTTTCAAATGGAGGAGAGAGAGCCAGAAGAAAAAGCAGATACCTACTTCAGTAGCTTTTCATAGCATACAGAGTAGCTTGGGCCAGGAAAGAAAGGACATGATATGGTAGCTGTTGCCCCAAGTGTGAAAGCTTCAGGTGTGAAAGTTCCCTACTTCCTTTCCCTAAGGGGATTCACTCTGCCAGTGGGCAGTGAAGAGCCACCTGTGTCCTGACAGCTGTCCTGGAAGTCATTCATCTGGCTGAAGAACTCAGCTTTCCTTACTGAAGCTTGAGCAAGCAGTCATAGAGCTTAGTGCTGCCTTCCTTTTCCATATGAGCCTTCTCAGGAGATCTGTCCTGGTATCTCAGTCCTTCGGGGGCAAAGCTGATCAGAGGGTTTGGGTCTTGATTTTGGACCATTTCCTGACTTTCGAGCACATCAAGCGTTGTTTGAAGAAAAATGAATTCCTAGAAATGTCTGCATTCAATTTTGCTCACCTTTCCACAAGAGAATCATAAGAACAGATTCCCTGAAGTATATAAACAGGTGGTCAAAAAGATAATCTGTTGGCACTGTTTTTTCTTACATTTTGCAGTCCAGTAGGGAGGGCTTATCTTTTGGCCTTCAGTTCCCCTTCTGCCCTCCCAATGAATGATAGAGAAGAAAGAATAAGGCACAGATCTAAGCTGATTTCCTGAGAGACTTTTTGATTTTGTTCGTTGTTTTTTTCCCTTCTACAGGGAAAAAAAGCCACCTATCTGAACTGGGAGATTAAGTAGAAACATTTTACGTAAGTAGTGGAATTTCGAGGAGTGTGAATGTATTCTTAAAAGGACTGTGAGTTAGCTGCCCCAGAAAAGTGATAGCCACTCCTGTGTTTAATGCTGCAACTTAAGGAAGCTGGAACGTAAGAAAGAAGACTTTCTTCGACTTGTGGAAATCCAGAGCAGTATGTGGTTTTGTTTCCACAAAGCACTGGTACCACTGTGAGTTTCCTTGCCTTTATGTCTGCACCTGCAGATTACAATGTTTCAGTCCTGCTTCAGATGACAATGTTCTATTCCTGCTTCTTTCTTCTCGTCACTAAAGGGAAAAATACTAATACAGAGGAAGAAGTGCCCTCTTGCCAACAACACATTTACTAGCCTACTGTCCTGCCTGCTTCAACCCCCAGAGACACAGTCTTCCCTGTATTTTGTAAAGCTATGGAATTTATCATTCCTAGTAATGGTCTGATGTACATGACTGTCCCTTGTTTTTAACTTGGAGGTGTTTGTCCTTTCTCTTGTTAATCCTTTCCAGACTGCAAATAAAAGATGGACCTTCAGCTTCCATGTTTGTACATTAAAAAAAGCTTCAAAATCAAACTTTTTAAACTTAATACCAAGGTAGATAAAAGCTTGAAAGGTCTTGTAACACTGTGCCCTCGCTTTCACCAGCGATCTAACGCTGCTGCTCAGTGTATGATTTCTGCGCTTTTTAAATTGAAAAAACCAAACCACTTTAGTAAGAGTGAGATACAGCTGTGTCAACATGTTTTGCACATCCCCTCTTCCAGAGGTTTATCTGTGAAAGTGATACATAGGCACTGAAATTAGATGCCTTGGAAAATCCCAGCTCTCAGTGCCAGTGCAGAGAATTTTGCTGAAAGCTTGAGACTAACCAGAATCCATCACAGTTTTTGTGAGCCTTTTTGTTTCTTTTTTTTTTTTTTCTGTCAGAATCCACAGAAAGGACTAAGTGCTGAGTGGCAAGCCTGAGGCAGTCTCCAAAGCAAAACGAGAGGGAATATCACTTTGCAAGCATTTCTGGAATAACTCCAGACCTTAGAACAAGCTGTATGGCTCCTAACCCACCCTTCCCAGAGTTGGTCCTTGCAAGTAGCAAAGAACTTTCAGTCTGGGAAATGACAGCCAACTATAGGTTCAGACAAAAGGAGAAAAATAGGCATTGTCCAGGAGGGGGAAACTAGTGGAGCTGTACAAGAATCTTGCTGCAAAGTTGTCTGTGGAGTAGAAACCATGAAACATGGATGTTGAATCCTAATGATGTAGGATCTTTGATCATCTTTGGATAAAGCCATGAGAAGCAATTTATAGATTCCCCCTATAAATACCTCCAAAGCAGGTTCTGCTGTTAGATCCCCACTCACTGTCCACATCTCCTGCAGTACACAGGTGATTTTATTAATTTAGGGCATTGGCTTTTCTTTGCTAAATATAAATATATTTCATTTTATCTTTAAAATATTTCTAAATATTGTAAAGTCTCCCGGGTTACAAAAATACTAAAATCAGTGTTTAGAAAAACAGAAGATGGAAATGCTTTCTGCTGATCATCGGTCCCTCCAGAGACAGCAAAAAACCTACATGCTCTTTTATGCAGTATCATGATTTGTGATTAAAAACAGACCTAGTGCAGTAAGTGCTATACTAGGAAGCCTGGATGGAATATGCCTTCTCATTTAGTAGAAATTGATTTTGGAAGGATGTTAGCTGTTCTTGAAAAGACAGTCATTAAAGACATGTCTGTGTCAGAAACAAAACTATTGCTGCTGGGGAAATCATCTGGGAACCATGATTTCATTTGCAAGTGTGCTTCAGTACTTGGTGTTCATGTTAATCCTTTCCAGTAATTTCTCCATACTGCATCATATTACCCTTCTGACAGAAGTCAAGATCTTAAATTTCATTAATTTATAAAGGATTCACCTGTTTAGCTGGAGAATGATCCTTAACCATGTGCTATCAGGAACAGTGAAGTGAATGGTTTGGATGGATATCAAATAGAGAAGGTGTAATATCCCCTGAATCTCAAAGGACCATTGTCATCTCTTGTGAATAACTGCTTTGTTCCTGCTAGGACAGCCAGTGTTCATGGCAGACTTTATGTGAAGATGTTGGAAGACATATAATAGTACCTTGCAGCTGAAAAAAACCAGCATCTTTTGTGGACTAGGTAGTAGTACCAAGGAGAAAACTCACCCCAAGGTTTACAGGGTCAATAGTGTGGAGAAAAACCTGCCCCTAGAATACCCTTGTCCATTGTATATATATTTTTTTCTTCTTTTTCTCCTTTTTTTTTTTTTTTTTTTTTTTTTTTTTTTTTTTTTTTTGATACCAGTTATGAAACACCTTGTAGTCTCTTTAAGCGTCGGAACTCGTCTGAGCAGGTGATAAATGATGTCTCTCAGATTAGAAAGGTTGCTGCTATACATCTTCACAGAGCTCTTTAGAGCCAGATAAAGTACAGGAAGGAAGCAGCAGAAGCAATATTCTTGCCGTTTTACCAAGAAGGCTTGGCAGTGCTGATTAGCATAAGAGGAGGATTTTAAACATACTTCTTTCTTCATTAGAGTGTTTCAAGTTATCAGATTGAGCTCTCAGGTCATAGCAACTCAAATAGATACCATAGATACCAGCATGTAACAGGGGTCACTTTCCTGAACTTCATAGCAAAGCAAGAAAACCTGGCTAATTCTTCTGTGGAAGTCAAAGCATGACTGTGAATTTATTGTCTCTCGTTTCTTAGTACTTGTATGCCTTGGTTCTATTGCTGCCTTTGGTGCATTTTTCCTACATTCATTAAAATGATCATTTTGAGTAGGTCTATGCTTAGCCTAAGAGGGAAGAGAATCTGCCTAAAAGGTTAATACATCCTGGTGGAAACCATTCTGGCAGTGTTACCTATGTGGATATACAGATGAAGCATGTCCTTTGGTCCTAAACTAAAGCATTGATTATTTTGGTCATTTGTTGGGTTGGAAGCCTTCTTGGATGAGACCCAGAATGATACATGTACTTTGGAAAAGTGCTCGTAGTAGCCATAACCACAACTTTCCTCAGTAAATGTGATAAATATTTTTTTTTCCTTTCAAGCATAAATATTAAGAACATTAGTACTGTTACTGTTACAATGAAGGTGAGGAAATTGTATGTCCTGTAATGAGAGCTGCTTGTTAAAATGTCGTGGTGCACTGAAAATATTAATATGGGCTTTTGCCAAGTAATATATGATAGTCACTTAGTGGCAGATTTGAGCAGGTGTCTTTTTCAGTGGTCAGAATTAAATATAAACATGTAGCTCTTAATTCTGAGCTGTCCATATTTAAAGAGTAATTACATATCATACACTGGAGTTGATAAAGAATTCTCATAGAATTACTACAATAAAGAATAGGTAAGTTTCCCCCGCCTCCCTCTGCTTTTCCCTTTACTTTTCCTTCTCTGATCCAGCAAGATGTATTTCCTTGGCCATCACAGCGAATATTTTACAGGTTTAAAAATGTAATTTTCGATCAGAAGTTTTCATTCTATTGAATTGGAGACCTGGTGTGCCTGTGATCTGTGATAAGAGACACTATGGAAAAACACCAGGTAGGCATAACTCCTCTATAATTGAGGAAAGCAGAGTGAAATAATGGTTATAAAAGTTGTACCAGCAGATTAATTTCCAGGGTTGCTTATTATTAGCAGAAGAATGTGACAGTTATTGTTGTGATGGAAAGCTGCCATCCATTTTAATGGATCTGCACACATTTTTAAAGAGCACAGGAAGAAAAGCAAGTAGTTTACAGTTGGGGTAGGGTGGATGTTTTAGTCTGTTATTTTGTGAAGCTTTGACTGCTGACAAAGACTTCCAAGCAGAAAGAATGTAGTACTGTGGATTTGCCAACACTATTTGCAAGAGAAAAAAAAAAAAGTTGTTTCCTCAGAGAAAAAACCTTCAGAGGTTTTCTAATAATTTGGCCCTTTTTTGGTGCTAAAATGTTAATGAGCATTAGTGGCTCATTTACATTCATCTCCCCAGGGGAAATGAGACTTTTGCAGTCATAGGATCTCTGAAGGCAGGTGATGGGATGCAGATGATAGTTTCAAAATCAATTGTCCAAATTAAGCTGGGTTTGACAGAAAAAATGAAATTGCAGTGATTATGGTACTGAATACTTTGGAAAAGGGAGAGTCAGATACAGTTCAGTTTGAGCACAGGAATATTAGACACTGGAGGATTCACATGGGAAAGAGCTGGTGGAAAGGGCCCATGCTGGATTGGTGCATTTACCAATACTTTTCTTATTCTGTTTCTTGTAAATAAAAGGTTGTCAAATGAAGATCAGAACAACCTCATCAGCTTCTGTTTTGTTCCTGTATCTGATCTAGTTCTAGGAGGATTTACACTGGCACAGGGAGCCAGTAATAGAACTGCATACAGCATCATGTTCGGCTTAGTTTCTTTCAGAACATAATTTTGTTCTCCAACATTGCTTCTGATGTTTGTAAATATCACTCCTATTGTTTGTAGATTTTTTGAGGAAAAAAATAGAGGCTCATTTTTCAAAATGCGTATTTGACTTAAGGCTCATGCAGTAAAGTCAAGCCAAGAAACCTTTTACCTTTGTATCATCCCTAAAAATTTTTAAAAAGATGTCCTTTTTAAAGTGTCTTGTGAGTCTTGTTCCAGTCTTGTTCCAGAGTATACACTGCCTCATGTTCCCTGCCTCTCAGTTTCTGCAGCAGGGAAGACAGGCAAATTCTAGGAAAATCCCACCTGAGGAACATTCAAGGATTTCACAGCTTTGACACAGTCTATGAATGCTGTCCTGTGAGCTGACCTTCATCAGAAGAAAGATGATCCCTCTACCAGTATTTGTCTCAATTCAAATGTCTTTTATAGACGTTTACAGATGTATGAACCCATTTCTTTTTCTTCTTCCAACTACTCCCATATTCACATCTGTACCTCCCTTAATTGCATTGGATGCAGAAATCTCTCCTAATGGAATGAGCACCACATTCTTCAGTGTCACCGCAGTGCCATCCATCAAGAACTTTATCTGTCATCTAATTGTATTAACTTTGAGTGATTTCACTAGTTCAGCAGAACACAGAAAGGAAAAAGGCTTTACCAGTTCTTCCTCTATATTTTAAATGTAGAAACTACTCATATATATAGGCAAATAAACACAGACCTATCATATGGGAAATCAGTCATTAGACTGTTACCCCATTACATGGGCAACAAAAAAAAAAATCATATTCTTCTGGGACACCTTTTGACCTCAACCTGGAACATATTTTCAGAATCCATCTCAGTGCTAACCATATTGAAGATACTAAACAAGGAAACATATATTTCCTTGATAAAATCCAAGGCTAGTTAAGTCCTTGTAGAAGACAGCAGAGTCCCCACTACCTTCTCTTTCACTATAAGCTCCAGCATCATGTAAGAAATTTGGAGGAAAAGGTCATGAGAGTTTCTGGACATAAGATGATTCAGTGACTTTTCCTTGCATAAAAGACAGAAATGTGTTATTTGGAGCACAGATTTGGAGGAAAAAAAATTAATAAGAATTTTTTTGGGACTGGTGGTATACTTTTGATGATCCCAGAAATATGTTGCTTTCTTATATAGGTAATTTCAGTCTGCTTTTGACGCAAAATAATCATTGAAAAGAATTCTATTCCTTTGTGAAAACATGTCCTATCATCAGATTTTGCTGAACACTTTGTATTTTTTGAAGAGTCTGTTTTAAAAACCCAGACAAACCATTAGCAGTACTTACAGAGCCTTACAATCTTTATTTAAAGACTTTAGTTCTTAATTTGACCCAGCTTTGATGTAATTATGTCTGGAAAGATGTTACATACTGAGTCCCCAGCTTCATTGAACATGAGCAACGGCTTCCACTGTTCCAATTAAAGCAAACAGGTCTAATTCAGTGGCAGTCTGCACACCCATCAAGAGTGGTGTAAGATGTGATTGTCAAACAATACTGGTACATACAGAAAGGAGCAAATGAAAAATTCCTTTCACATACACATAGGTCACTGCTCAGGACCATTCAATCCTGGGGTTATAGTCGGAAAATGTTTTCCTATCTGCCATGCTATAATTTCTGCTGCTCGTTAAATACAATGGACAAGGATAATGGTAAAAATCAGGTCTGTTTTAAGTGCTTTTAAGTAATTTGTAACAGTAGTTGTCTGTGTTTATTCTAAACATCATAAGCACTTACGGTAAAGCATTTTGTAATATAACCCTCTGTATCTTCTACCATTGTCTTTGCTGGAGAAGGTAAGGTTTACACAAAATGTCTTCCATTTCCCATTTGCAGCTAGTGTTAAGAAAGTATAGACTGGTATTTGCCTTTTGAATAAAGGCATTGAAATGAATAAATAATTAAATTAAAAATGGAGAATTATCTAGGCATAAAATTTGTTTAATAATTCTCTTCACAGTGCCACTGTGTATCTGTTTCTTTCCTGCATGATAGTTGATTAATCTGTTTCGACAGGAACTTAATTTTCCTAGCTAAGATACAGGGCTGAGCATCTATTAGCAAGTATTTCTTGTGAGGCACTTGCCTGGGGCTAGTTTCTTATTTAAATGAAGAAACTTCTAAAGTACATCAGCTATGTAAATGTACCTGGGTGTGTTTGAAATATTATGGATGTCTCTGTTACTAATCAGAGAACAGCCTAAAAATTAGACTGAAAATCAGTGTGTGAAAACCAGTGTTAAGATGGGGTTCTTCTTCTCTTCTTCATTTGAAGAGAAACTAATTAGTATTTGCTCCTTCCTCCTTATTCTTTGATTATATATTTTCTTTTATGATGCTATTATTGTAGCTATCCCCATATGCAACAAAAATTTTGACTGTTTTTAATGTACTATGATTTTAAAAGTGGCAACTTTTGTGCTATTCTGGGTGATCAGAGATGGACTGTTGAGGAATCCTGGTTGAGCATTTGAAAGAAACAGGAACCAGCAGCCTCTCCTGTCCGTATCACCATCCCACAGCAGGGAAATTAGGTGAAAAGGCTGAAGCAGCGCTCGAGGGTGTAAATGTGACAGGAGTGAAGGATGCAGCAGCCAAGGGACAGCACAGTGCCACACTCACTGTACCCACAGCGGCACAGGGACAGCACAGTGCCGCACTCACTGCACTCCCAGCGGCACAGGGACAGCACAGTGCCGCACTCACTGCACCCACAGCGGCACAGGGACAGCACAGTGCCGCACTCACTGCACTCACAGCGGCCAAGGGACAGCAGAGTGCCGCACTCACTGCACCCAC
>WEKY01031538.1:212849-226415 GCA_013390045.1 Picathartes gymnocephalus
TTTAATTCATTATATTTAAATTATGGGAATGAAGACAGCTTTTCAAGAGTCAGGAACTGTCCGTCCAGGCTGCGCAGTCAGTGCTACATTGAAATTCAGACCCATATTACTATGATGGTAATAATTAAAAAGTGAATTTATTGAAACTTAGACACATGGCTATCAGTTTCTGGTAAGAATTAAGTTTGATGAACATGTGAACAATTTTGCCATTGACCAATCTGTCTGTGTCACCATAAAGTTGAGTATTTACCAAGTAAGCATACCTAGGCTTGGAAATCTTTTCCACATTCTGAGTCTGGCAGATTATTCCATTTTCAATCACATGAATATGTTGCAGGATCAAGCTCTTGGTTTTCTGTTTCACTTATTTTTATAAACTGTACAGTATTACAAGTAAATCAGAAGATTTAAGGCAACACCTCTTAGGGTTGTCTTAAGCTGCTTATATTTCAAGTCAGTTGATTTGCATTAACCTGGCTTGCTTCCTTTTTATTCAGCAAAAAATAATGTTTATACTCTTAGAAAATTTAGATTGGACTGGGAGGTACTTCACAGTAGTTGAATAGTGAGTGGCTTTTTACAAGTTCCTGGTTTTAAGGTGAAGTAATTTGAAATTTTGTTGTACATGACCCTGTTAAGCACCAGCACAAAGGTGATAGCCAAGGCTGCCGTGACACAGCTGTGCTCCTCTTAGGACGTGCAGCATCAAGCATTGTGTGTGATAGATTTCATCACATTAATACTGAAAATTGATTTACTTTTGTCAAAATAAATGATACAATCATCCAAATAAATAACATAACTAATAAATTAGAGTTTGACAATATTCCCTAGTCAGTGATTCAAAAAAGTAATTTGCTTATGATTCATTCATGTTGCTTGTGTGATGACCTGTCAAACCACCTGACTCTAAAAATGACTCATTAAAATAGAGAGTTGTGTTAAATCCATCTCAGTGAATTGCATTCCTAAATGTTTTCATTTTGGTCTCTCAGTTTCTGCAATGTGTAAGAGAGATGTTTGCTACCTTCCGTGTGGCTGGAAGCCAGTCCGATGTCTTGTTCCTTCAGTGTTGCCTTGAATACTGTCAGATCTAACTTTTAGTTCCTTCTTGCTTTTGGCTGACTTTACACAGAGGATGTTGTGACTGAAATGTTTATGTTGATTTCTGGGTTTAATCTCTTTATTGAGTGGAATTTTGCAAATCTGTGTTGTGCAATTATTCTTTTTTCTATCACCAACTTTAATCATGACTGTGAGTAATTAGGGACAGGATGTCAGACTAGATTTCCACTTAAAAGGTGTGCCCAGTAATCATGCTGATCTCAGATGATAAAAAAGATTAATTGCTGTACTCATCCTGGCTACTGCTGGAGATTTTGCTAAGAGGAACAGCAAGAAAGAGTGCAAAGCAATTAATTAATTGTGCTGTATGCATTCCACTGCTTGTTCTCTTACTCCTTTTAATACTTTGGAGTGCTATTATCTTTTCTGAAGCTTTTATGAACTCTTGTGAGTATTTAAGCACTTTTGAAAAATTACCTAACAAATATAATCTGTGGCACTGAAATCCATTACAGTCTCCTCTCCCTCCAGATTGTATGAGATTAGTAAAGCACATTGTAAAGAAAATAAACTGGCTATTAGCCTTTTCCCTCCACATCAGATGTGATATATGTGGCAGCACTTGAGTGCAATTTTAGCTGGAAATATAAATCCATAAGCAAACATTAATATAGAAAGCATTTACACTGATTTATCTACCTTTTTATGAAGAGTAAAACAGGTGCAAAACATGCCCAGGATTTTGTATATGACTAATTTTATTTGACTAGCCTTTCTCCCTTTATATAAACCCACAACCAACCGCACCACACACTGATTTTACACAGCGCCTGTAGACTACGTGTATGAGAGATCAGCACATTTCCTACTGTTTAAGTTCACCTCTGAGGAATGGAGGTATCAGTTTTAGTAGAAACTGCTCAGAGATGGTGTGGGAAGTGAGGAAACATGAAGCAGTTCAAGCCTGTGCAGAAGGGCCCACGTGAATTGCTGCTGCTGCCCCGGGATGTCGGTGGGGCCATGGGGTTTGATGGAGTCTGGGTGATGGGTAACTGAGAGTGTGCACGAGTTCCTGGGCAGGGCAGTTCCTTCCTCGGGTTGCAAAATCCTCCCTCCCAGCCAGCAGCAGCAGTGGGAAGGGATACAGATGTCTTAGTTACCTGACTGAAATTCTCAGCCATTGTGGTCGGTGGTTCCCTGCACTGCCTCCTCTCATTCTTGGGCTGCTACTCCTGCTTCTTGCATTTCTTGGTATTGGCATGGCACTCTTTTAACTCAGTTTCTTAAATAATGTGCAGTGGAATCATTTGGTCTTTGTGCAGATATTTCTGTTCATGAAGGTATAGATGGCTATCATTTATTAATTGTTACAGTATGGCAGATAAGCCCTAACCCATTATGGCCCCCCTACACAAGCCAGTGATTCAGCACAAAACCAGAATGTTGTTCTATCCAGTAGTTTTACAGTTCTTACGTTTCTGTTTTATAGACAGGAGCTAAAGGCAGGGCATGAAGATATATCTTTTTTAATGTCACATAGCAAGACACTGGCAGAATCTGGAATTTAAGGCCTTATTAATCTTAGTCCACTGCTGTATCCAGAACAGCATTTGCTTGCCTTGCAGCAGCTGATATTACCTAGTGTAGGTAAGCTTTCTCGCTTGGTTGGTAAGAAACACTATTAAACTGTGGTATAAGAATACCATAAATCTAAAACAATTAACGTTATATCCACTTGGGCAAAGACTTTTGTGGTTTTAATATTTAGAGGGTGTGAAGGCTATTTATTTTTGCTTTAAAGCAAAAATGTGTGTGCACGTTGTGTGCAAAAACTGTATTTGCTTGTGTTTTGCTTTTTCCCTCAAGGAATGAACCAATTACTTCTCTCAAACAGAGCATGACATACTGGAGGAAATGTTAAGGGAAAAAAATAGTCAAAGTTAAAATAAATAGTTATGGTAAAAACAAAACAAAAGCCCTCTTTGAATTCAAGAAATTTGAAGTGAGACTGTAACATGTCAAGAAGAAAATTATGACAGGAATTTTCTGTATTATAAATGATGCTGCTCTGCAAGCAAGGATTATGTAGATCTTTTTAGTTCATTAGGATGCATTCACCTATGAGATTATGGGATTCCCTGCAATTGAAAAGAGGATGTACCCTCCTGTAGGTGTCTGAAAAACAGCTCTGTGGGCAGTGCAGGGGGAGAGGAAGAAATCTCAGTCAAATAATGACTTGCATTTGTAGAGGAGGAGGAAGAGGAGATGAATGCTGTTTCTAGACCTGGTATTTACTATGTTCCTTGAATATTTTGCAGAGAGCCAAGCAATGCATGTTAAGTGCATTTGCTCTTAGCAATTCAAACCCAGCCCTCAACTCTGTGAGGTGTTTGAGTGTTCTCAGGTCCAGCAACCCCCCATGGCCCAGCTCATGACCTGGGCTCACACTGCAGTGCTTTGCTAACCTTTGCAAATTGTAACTGTGTTTTGTGAACAGTGTTTATAGAACTACAGAATGGTTTGGGTTGGAAGGGACCTATAAAGGGCCATCTAGTCCAATCCCCCTGCCATGAACAGGGACATCTTCAACTAGATTGCCTTGCTCAGAGCCCCATCCAACCTGGCCTTGAATGTTTTCAGGAGTTTAGAGTCTGTGACGTTCATTACACCCAATATTATTACCTTTGTCAAGTTTTTGTGTCAAGAAGGTCTGGTATTTAAAGATTAGGACTCCCTGTGTATGGGTGATCCATAAAAGTAAACAAATCTCTGTCAGGATTGTGACTGTAGACAAAAGTACCAGGAAAATCTGTTTTGGAACATTTATAATGTTCCTGCTAAAATTTTCCTGCCTTGTATATCCATATTGGTTTTCCTACTTGTTCATTCTGGTCACTTCGCAGAGCAGCAGGAAGGGCTGTTTAGGTCCACAGGATCCCCCATAAGAACACCCTTCTAAGAAAAGCAGTACATGGGAGGAATATCTCTAAGACTCACTGTTTGCTGTTGGAAAAAAGAAGAGTTTGAGGACAAGTGGCATCAGGCTAGAAGAACTGGAGGTGTGAGCAGCCATGGCTGGAGAGAGCCTGTGGTGTGGCAAGGGAATGGCAGTCACTGCCACGAAGTCCCAGTGGCTCTGAACATGTGGGAGGGACTTCCCAGCACAGGGGGTTTGTGTTTATCTGGGAGCACATCGTGAGTCAAGGACAATTTACACAGTTAGAAGTAATATATGTGCTTTTGAGCAACTGTATCTCATAAAAGATATTACCTCTCCATGAAAACTTGGCTCTGATAATTGAGGTGGTCTCAAGATACTACATTTAATGCAACAGGAGTTCACTGTATCTGCATATTTATGTGTACGAAGACCTGGCTGTTCTGTCCTCTATAAACATACCTCAAAAAAAAAGTAATTTCATCTCTCTGAGTTTGAGACAACACTCAAACAAATCACAAATAAGAAGTTAATACCTCAGTAATGTTTTCATAATTAATGAAATATTTAGCTGAACTAAATACTTTGATAAAACTAGAATTTT
This sequence comes from Picathartes gymnocephalus, assembly GCA_013390045.1. Taxonomy (NCBI): domain Eukaryota; kingdom Metazoa; phylum Chordata; class Aves; order Passeriformes; family Picathartidae; genus Picathartes; species Picathartes gymnocephalus. Next base: position 217,460 of record WEKY01031538.1, read on the forward strand.
AAATGTAATTTCCCTGCTGATAGGCTGACAAATTTTTTGACCAAGCAGTGAAAGATTTTCTGGAAAAAATCAAACCAAACCAATGAACAACAAAATCCGCAAAACTTTATTCTGCTGACTACCAGGGAAAGTTACAAGCTTTTAATTTTTTTTGTTTTTTAAATATTCCTCTCCAGCATATGAAGTCACTCTCCAAATCTGAAAGAAATGAAGGGTAATATACTCGAAACTCTAGAGAATAGCTGTCTAGTTCAAATTCAATGCTGTAACTGGAGGTAATTATTCTAAGGACCTATTTGAAAGAATATAGCCAAGATTAAATGGCTTTGGTACTTACACTGTAAGCACAAAAAAACAGGAGTCCTGCTAATAAGCAAAGGATGTTTGTTTATGAAAAATAATGGATGTTTTTATGTACAGCTGAATTCTGTTGCCTATATTCAATTTAAAAATGAAAAGTTTTGTACTATAATACCCAAACTTGCAATTTTTGCAAAAACTACCAGTTTAGCACATGACTAAAATCAGTGAAATCAATCACTGAAATTAGTGTAAGTTTTCATCTGGATAAAGGCTGCTGTTTTCAGTTCATAATTATAAATGTATTCCAGATGACTGTCATTACAGCTCCATTATGGAAAGACCGGACACTGTGGCTCTGATTCTCATCTTAAGGTGGTGTAAAGTAGGCAGGAGGTCAGTGAAGTTACAGGTACATAAAATACAGGAGTCAATGTGTGAGCTGAGGCAAATCAGCCTAGGAATGAACCTTCTCACAATTCAGTCATGGCTGTGTGTTTTATGCAAAACTGGAGGAAAGCATTAATGGTCAAGGCCTGAAGTGACCTTTGATGTTGATTCATTGCCTGGTCTGTAGTTTACCTGAGGCCACAGACTGCAGAGCTGTTTTGTTGGTGTGTTAAATCCTTGGAGATGCACACACAGCATCGCAGTAATCTTTCCAACTGTCTTTGCACTCTGAAAGTTAAAGAGAATCTTTGAATTTCAAAGACCTGCAGAGCATGTGGACCAAAGATTAATGGAAGTTTTTCTGTTAATTCCCTGGGACACTCTGGCTTCATCAGCCATTATTTCTGTGGAAGCTGATGTTCATTCAGGAGACCAGTGGCTGTAATGCATGTAAGGATATTTGCTGAAACCTGTAGGATTTCATTATTCTAATAAGTGACATATAAGTTTATATATAGAGGAAAGAATAAGAAAATTCATTGTTTTAAAGGAAGAAAACTTTAAAATTTAAAATTTGTAAAAAGTACAAAATTCTTACAGTACCTCTTGGATCCTGCTTTTTAAATGAATATCCCCTACTTTATTTCTGAGACATTAAGAAGTAACGTGTGTAGTAAATTAGGAAGCATGAAGCTTTCATTCTGCAGTTGCTTCACTGGATACTTTTATCCCTCATCAAGTTAAAAATATATGCTAACTTGTACAGTCACATATCTAACTACCTCCTTATTAAGATGAACAAGACTATTTCTATGATAGCAGGTGGCAAATTAGTTTTTAACAATCGTGCCCACCGAAAAAAGTAATTATTTCTGTGTCTTATTTAAAGGCATTGTTTTAAACTGTTGCTTTTCATGCTGCCTTTATTTTCCAAGCTTAATACTCCTTTTGTTAACTATAATCTGTGATTGCCAGACTGCAGGCAGCCACTTGTTTGGACAAATAGAGTGCAGTACTTCTCAAGTAGGTATCCATTATAAGAGATTTGTCTCTCCCAATTTTGTTATTCATAGGATATAAATGAATATTACAGGTGAATTAAAGCAGAATTATTGTTGTTCATAACATCTCTGAATATTTGTAAACTTTATTTTTCCTCAGAATTATTTAAAAATTTTTTAAAAATTCTAAACCTTCATGGTCAGATTTCAGGTGTGTATCCAAAAACCCTATCTGCAAGAAACAGACATGCACAATTAAAATCAAGATGAAGAATAAAGATTATTTTAATTTTAAAAAACCTAATCTATGACATAATTAGAAATATAGATAAAAGAAATACCAAATTTACCAAAGAAGGAAACGCCAAATTTCTCTGGTTGAAAAACATTTTTTTCTAAATTAAAGGAAATTAAGTCTGAGCTGTCTGAGTTAATATCTGTTTACACCAGACTAAGCCCACTTGCAATGAAATTCTCAGATATGTAACTAAAAATTTAACTATTGTATGGCCAACATCCAAGGAATGACACAGCGTAAGATCTTACAAAAGGAGTGTGAGTCAAACTGAAGCTCTGCAGTGTGCATTGTGAGTGAGAAAATACTGATGATTGCCAAAATAGGAAAGTGCTTTTTGTTATGAAACAATGCTCCATTTTTTTCAGAAAAATTTCCACCAATTATCAGTTAAGAATTTTTTATGGCTGTGGGTAAGTCTAGTTGATGGGCTGCTCTTAAAAAGTTATTTCTGTTATGTACTGCTGACCTCTATTGGCTTATTCCCACTATATGCTGATGTTGTGGCACTGCTGTTTTCTTCCCCTGGGAGATATGGGCTTATGTTTGATTTAAAGTTTTGTAGCTGAATGATAAAAATTTGAGTGCATATCTATCTATCTGTATGTATGTATGTATGTATGTATTTCTTGTCATGAGTAAGTACACCCATTAAGTTACTTTATAGTCTCAGGTAAGTCAATGGAAAAGCCATTATCTTGTATTAGTGATTTGGTAGGGGCTTTTTGTGTCCATGAATTTACAGATATGCTTAAATGGTTTTATTGAGGTACAGCCCTAGATATACTACACTATAAAAATGAAAATAAATGACATAGTTGCATTTTTCCTTGGCCTCTGTTAGTCAAAAACTACTTTTGCTTTAGAAAGGATAATTTGGCAAATCATCAGACTGTAGCATACTCTAATTGGTTTTGAAGCCACTACATACATTTAAAAAATTGGGGAAGATATTTAACTGTGTCAAATATTCTGTTTGTCCCCTCATAGAAGTCAATGCCATAATGTCATTTTCTTTGCATCAGCTCTTATCACTTTTTAAGTCTATTTCTGGTTGATGAGAAGCTCAATATGACCTGGCAGTGTGCACTGGCAGCCCAGAAAGCCAAAGAGCTCCTGGACTGCATCAAGTGTGGCCAGTGTGTCAAGGTTTAGATTAGATATTAGGGCGAAATTCTTTCCTGTGATGGTGGCAAGACACTGGCACAGGCTGTCCAGAGCAGCTGTGGCTGCCCCATCCCTGGAAGTGTTCATGGCCAGGTTGGGTGGGGCTTGAAGCAACCTGGTCTAGTGGAAGGTGTCCCTGCCCATGGAAGGAGGGTGGAACAACATCATCGTTGAGGTCCTGTCCAACCCAAACCGTTCTACAATTCTAGGGTTCACATATTTTACATCAGCTTTCTGATATTTGTACACAGAGGCATAATTTTATTTGCTTTTGTAATAACAGTAACATCTTGGATCAATTCATAGCCTAAAGCCACCTGCACAGACAAATGCAATTATTAAGACATTTGAGCTCATACTGAACCTCCCCACCCCAGCCTCATCCCCAAAACAAGACTTTTATAAGGCCATTCTTTTGATCTTTGAGAAGTGCAGATGGTAATGGAGGTTTAATTTCCAAGTGTGCTTTTATCAGCGAGGGGGCCTGTGGTTAGCTCTGTGACAATGTACATAGCCCTGTGGAGTGCATGCAGTAGGTAAAGTGATGCTCAGTATGTGCTTTTTAGAAGAAACCTTGGTTTGGAATGATTTTTAAAAGGAATATTTGCATTAAAAATTAATTTTAAAAATTAATTTTTAAGCATCTCTAGGATTTTGCTGCTTAGAGTAGTGTGTACTGAAATTTCAGATCTTAATGACTTCCCTGTGTGAAGAGGACAATTTGAGGAAATAAATGTCTAAGAAATAGGTTTTAGATCATGGCAGAATGTGCATGAGTTGTAAGTGCAGCCTGTAAGAGCATGATGATTCTCTATGTAAACGTTCTGTAATCACTCAAACCAGTGGGAGCAGATGTAAGAAACAGGCTTCAATTGCTGCATTAGGCTCAAAATTTCAGAGAATCAGACCCAAAAGAGTTTGGGATTTTCTTATTTAATTCTCTCCAGGGGAACACAGGAAACAGCACTGAGAGGAAGAAAAATAAGGCTTAGGAAATGCTGTGTCCCTTTGGGTAAATTATATAACACATGCCCAAATAGGAGATATTTTTTTCTTATTCTGTCTTAGAGCTGCCAGAGAAAGTCCAAGAAATTTCTAAACCCTTGGGATTCCTTCAGATCTAAAACCATCCCATTGTCACGTAGTCCTAAAACAAGCAGGGCATTCTTTTTGAAAAGGAAACTGCTGTTCTGGCTGTTCCCTACTGAAATTTCTATTGGGAAGAAGCATTTCAAAGGTCAGTTGCACTTCCAGAGAAATGTGTCATAATTCTTGGCTTTCCTAGCAATCAAACCTTTGCCAGTGCCTACTAAGTCAAAAATATCCCATTTGTATCAAGCTGAATTTTACTATATCAAAATTCTTTATAGACCATGATTATTAGTGCTCTTGCTATATACTGAAGATTTTTCCAGCCAAGTAATCTAAGCCAGTGGAACTAAAGATGGGGCTACTCGCAGTGAAACCTGTGGTTTAGACTTTGGGCATGTAGTCAGGACAATGACTAGCAGAGATCAGAAAGATTTGCTGTGGATGAGGCAAGGCACAAGGTCTGGCACCAGAAACATGCATGCAGCAAGTGGAATCAGACAGGAAGAGCAGGGACAGCTCTGAACAAAGCAGAGAACAAGGCTGAAAGAGACCCAGGACTCAGATCCAGACTGATGTGAGGATCAGAAGCGAATGTTGAGCAGCACTGACTCCATGCTGGGCTGGCTGCCTCTGCCTTGGAAAACCTAATTTCCCAAAGAAGGGTGGTACCTACCTACCCATCTCCAGCAATCACTGCAGGCACTGTGTAATGTCTGCCTTTCTGGAGCTTTCTGGAAATAGGTTTGGGATAAGAATGACCCAGAGTAGGGGAGACTGTACTGTAAGAGCCTCTGCGAGCACAGCCCGGTGTAGCTGCAGTACAGTGCGTGGGAGAAGAGCCACCAAAGCAGGAAATCTGGCATTCTTTTTTCATGGGCTGCATCCTTGACTAACTGGTATCTGATGACTGAAATATCCAGGTATTTCAAGAAATGTTTTAAATTTTGCATTAATAGTTAATTATCTCAATTCACCAGATCACTACGGGTGCAGCTAACCATATTTTATCATCATGATAAGGACTTTCAAAGTGTCTTGTTTAATCTTGCCTTATGAGGTATTCCATGACTGTGCTTGGCATATGATAATGACCCAAATACTGTCTTTTCTGACTTTTTTTTTTTCCCTATAAGAAGCTTTATGTTAGTATTATTTTCTGGGAAAAAAGTATTAAATAATTTCAGAAGAAATTCACTATTTACCCTTTAAAAAATTATAAAATTAAAGCAAGAAAAGTCACTCTCCCATTTCCTTTTCTTATTTGAGTAATCAGCCTTGAAAAGCTTCAGATTAATAAAATATGAAAGTCTGGAAGACTGCATTTTCAACTCAGACTGGTTTATCTGATTCTCACAAGAATTTTACAAATCAGATTTCTCGGTGTGTCTCTGTGACTATACAGTTTCATAATGATAAGTACTCTGGGATTGGTTTCAGAATAAGATCAAACCCAGTACTGAAAAACATCTGATTGATAGGCTGGTACAGCTCAGCTTACAGGTGGGGAGTAGTCTGTTTGAAAAGGCTCTACCCACTTTTTAGTGGTTTTTTTTTGGAAAGGCAATGAAGCATCATACAACAGTATGGTGCTGTTAAGATACATTTTTAGAAAGCTCTAACTGTAGCTGCCCTTCAAGCTTACATTCTTGTTTAGTCGTTTAGTTTGGAAAAGCTATTGTGCACTGAGTCTCTGTTAAGCCTGTGTCAGGAGCGTTTGATATTTTAATCTTGTAGAGAGCAGTGAGTGCATTGTGTTAATTAGCACTACGGTTCCCCTGTCTCAGTGGTAGCAAGAATGTTTCTTAAGAAAAATGTCTTTTATAAGGTATCTTTTATATATCTAATGTGTAAATTTATCCTCTTAAAATATTTATAATAGAGGGATTGTGTAACTACTCTGAGGTAGGTTTGTAAAGAGGACAGAGCTGTGTGGTATGTGCAGTGGGTAATTGGCCACTGGTGAGAGGGGCAAAAAGCTCTTTGTGTTTCCCTGTACAACTGCCAGAGCAAAGTAGTTCACAGCAAAGGCAGTCAGAGGAAAAGTCTTCTGCATTCTGTAGGATTCAGTCTTGTGTACAGGATTAAGCTTTAAGAGTGTGTATTATAGCAATAGATTTGCATGAAGCTTAGAATTTAGAAATTCTGTCCCTCAGACACCAAAGAAAAATCCAAGCGTTAAATAATAAGTCATCCTTTCCCAAGATCATCCCCATCATTTGGCATAGCACTAAACAAGTCTAACACCTGTGTGACAAGAGATATGTAACTCTATGTTTTCTTCTTCAAACAGACTTACATTCAAAGAAATTTCTGCCAGCATTGCCCCTCACACCAAGGACACATGAGCCCTCTGAAAAGTTCCAGTGCTCCATGTGTTTGCTGCACTTTATGGCTATAGGGGCTGTTTTCCTCATGCTGTGCAGAAGGCTACAAGAGTCTGATGTTTTCTTGAAAAAGCCCTGTTGTTCCAGAAACAGATTTAATGGCCATTTGTTTTCACACCTTCACAGTGCACATGCCCTACATTCAGAGCTCCTTCTCCTTTCTACTTCATCTGGTCATGGGTTATTAAGTGTTGATTGGGCAGCAGTGGATGACACATCCAGAAAGCAATTAATTAGCATTAAAAGTGCTGTTGTCAGAAGCACATCCATCTGACTGGGTAAGAACATGTGCAGATTCAGTTTGTTTTATTTTTTCAGTCTGATGGTTACTTCCATCTAGTTTGAGTTATAGGAAACTGTTTATTTCCTTGGCAATTATCACAAGGACAAGAACAGTTGCAATGAAAGGCTGGCTATAAAGTACTTATTCCTACAGGATTTCAGACTTCTGTCTTAAGTTTTAGGATAAGAGAAGCTCTGCATATTTGTTTAAACAGGCCTTTCATCTGTAATGATAATAACACTTAGCACTTTTCAGCTTCAAAATGCCTTAGAAACGATAATTCCACAACACCCCAATGATACAGTAAGTATTTCATGTGCCCAAGGCAATGAAGGGAGTCACCACCAGCACTAGGATTAAAGTGAAAAGAAAAAGGATATATATGGAGGGAAATACTTTGAGGAAAACTTTACAACAATTCTTAATTTCCTGTGGGCTCCTCTTTTTTCTTTGCCTTTTCCAAAATATGCATTTTAATACTGAAGTGCTGAGAGCAGTAGAACAAAACCAAGGGAGAAGATTTCAGGTTTGGATTTGTTCATGGACTTCTCACCTTCCACAGCTCATTGTACACAGAGATTTGACACTTTCCTGTATGATTTCAGTATCACTCTTAAGCAAATGGAGCAAGGTAAATGTTTCTTTTGGGGAGGTGAGAGGCAAATCCAGTGCTTGAGATTACTTCATGTACTGAAAACAATGTAATACTGCATGTCCTTTAGTGAATAACCCACAGTGTAAAATTTAGAAAGGAATGCAATTCCATTTTCATTGTCCCAAATTTCCAGTTTTTGCTTGTATCTAGAGAGGGCAGCAAAGAGCTGCAGTTTGAAACTTCTGCAGCAGGTAACCTGCCCTGTGCCTGCTTTTTCTTTGATGACAGCCTTAAAATAACTCATCATGAAGATATTGTCAAAGTGTTTCTTTCTTTTCTGACTCTGAGATTTTTGGGGGAGCTCTAAGTTATGAGACAGAATAGTCAGAATTAACAACTTGACCACAGGCAAAGGATGTTGGCAAATCCAGAGAGAGTCTCGTAATCACAACCTAAGCTCAGTTTATCAGTCTTAGTGCTTCCAGGTAATTTAGGATATTAGAATTTTTATTAAACCTCTGCAAACCTATTCATTGTCAAATGCATTGCCCTGAAAGAGCAGGTTGGATGTATATCCCAGACAGAGTTAGCAGACATTAAACTGAAATTCACTGGTTTCATTGCTCTTCAGAAGGAAATCCTGCTCCCTCATTCACAAACACTGCAGGAGCAGATGAACTGCTGGCAGAGGGGACGAGTCTTTAAAAGCAAAGGAAGGGAGGTGATCTATGGGATATTTGGAGGGCAAATCCATGAACATCACATCATTAAAGAAAAAGGAGTGGATTTCAGTGGGTTCAATAGAGATGACTCCTTTGGAGCAGAGATGTAAGAACAGACATTACTCTGAAGTCCAGACACTTAAAACATCTGAACTTTCCCTCCACTGTTCATTATTCCCAGCTGCCTGGCTTACGTACAAATTTTTGTCCTAAGTGATTTAGCAGGAATTTTGCCACTAATTTCAAGAAGACTGGCATCTGAGGTTAGCAGAAGTATCCTTACTGACTGTCCTGTGTTCCCCTGTGTTCATCTGCAGCATGGCTGGAATATATCATGTTCACAGCCACCCCTGATTACCTGCTGTACATTTTGTTGTGTGCAACTATGCCTGTCAGCCTGAACAAGCCATGGTTTTATAGCAGTTGTATTTTCCTCATATTCTGGGATCTAAAAGGGCTGTATTTTTACTGTACAGTGCCACTCACGTACTTTGATTCTTTAGACAGGCTAAGTGCTGGCCCTGACCTCACGCGCTGATTAGAATTGATTTCCATAACATCCCTCTTGAAAGAAGAGATTTATATCATCTTTAAGTGGGAATTACCTGAGGGAGGGGGATCAGTGGGATGTTATTTATGTGTACCAATGTCAGATGGGCTGTTTAGAAGGCAAAGTCAGACTGGTCAGGGACAGAGCAAGAGGCAACAGGCACCAAAAAAAAAAAAA
>WEKY01031538.1:234775-309527 GCA_013390045.1 Picathartes gymnocephalus
CCACCCTGTTACCTTTACTGTGACCGGAAACGAAAGAGAGCAAGATTTTGGCTTCCTGCTCTTAAAATGTGGTTTCATAAAGGCGGGTTTAGTATTCAAGTGGCCACACAGAGTGCCCATTGCAGAGCCAGCCAATCCCTGGGCTTCCCAGATCTATCAGAAACCCTGCCTGGAGGAAGTTGTAAGAGCCTTTCCAGGTGTAAAAAAAGTTGGCTTTTTTTCAAACCATGACACACCACTACACTTACTGTCGTTTGCATTTAAATTTTAAGGGAAATGGAGATCATAGACAAAATCAGGTTTGGAATAGTTTGTACAGATGCAACTAGATGAGTGATAGGAATATTGTCTTCTCTGGCTCCCACTGAAAAAATTGTGTCTATTCCTTAGGATTTTGGAAACATATTAAGTGTGGCTGATTTGTTGTTGACATGGTTAGTCTGGTATCTCTTTAAATAACAAATAATTCAGCTGGTATATTTTGTAAATTTAAAACAGATCTTTGCTATTTTATAAAAAAATTTAAAAAATAAGTGGTGAAAATGAATGGCATGTAAATATATTAAAAATATCCATAATAATCACATTTAAAAAGCCTCATGCAACTATACATAAAATACTCAGGTATCAGTGCTCCTGGCTGTTGACAAGGACTGCAGAAACAGCAAAATTCTTGCTTGCTTACGCTGAAATTCCATTTTTATTACATGCAGAAATTAAGTGCCCAAAGTCTTGGTTTCTCACTTCCTTTTTCTTTCTTTGTCATTATTTTTATCCTTATATTGCACCTCCCTTGACTCTCTAATCCCCTGAAACATTTCACAGTCCTGATTTTGCCATTCCAGCTCTCCATTTTTTCCTGTGCCCAGTCAGCTTTGTGTCCTTCATAATCTTTCCTGCTTTCATGCACATGTGTTTATCTCTCTGCATCCCCTTATCTAGTCACTCTCAAATCTCCTTATCCTAGATTCAGAACATAGCCTAACCTTGCTCATGCTGCAATCTCCCTTGCTTTGATGATGCACATGGCTTTCAGCTGCCCAGCCCTACGTACTTGTCAGACTGCTTTTCCTCTGCTGCAACTCTTTCTGCCCCACTTGGGTATAGTGAGTGCAGGGAAGCTTGAATGACTTGTGAGTATCAATGGAAAAATTCCTTTTTTTGTCACTTCCTACCTGGTGACAAAACTAATATGCTGTGAATCATTGAAGGAAGCTGAAGAAAGATGATTTTTGCTGCAAGAAATGCGTATCACCCTCTTTCAAACCCTGGTTCCTAAAACCTTTGAAAAAATCCATTATTTTTATAGTAGGAGTATTGTTAATTCATTAACTAGCTGTAGACTGTGGAAGTTCATAAGGACACTAAAATAGCATAGATCTTTTGGGTTTAATCAATTAAGTAGCCTGAAAAATCTCACTGTCAGTACTAGGAATAACACTGTCATGTACAACAGCTGTAGTTACAGCTTTATGTGGAGTGGCCCCAGCAAGAGCTCCAACCAAAAACTTCCTAACTGTCTTCCACAGCTTGGAAATATGTCTTTACCAGATACTGAAGAAATTGTTGCCTCTTACACTCCCATTAATTAATAGATATAAGTGACTTTCTAACACAATAATGTGTCCTAGGCGTCTTGCTGATTTCTCAATTTATTATACTAAGTATGTTGAGTCTATTCTTCTCCAGTTTTGAAGTAGAGTGATGTTGGGGAAAATGTGCTAAAACTATGTAAGTTAAGTGAAAGAAAGCTGGTGTTGAACCCAGATGATCAGTTGGTAGAGAGAGCATCTGCCATTGGTCAGGAAGAGTATGCTGCATTTATCAAATTTCAGTTTATTCTGAAATTCATATAGGAAAACCACTGAGCTTTCAGGTGGGACTGGATTCTGTCCTATGTTCTGGCAGTCAGGAGCAGATAAAAGGAGAGCTGAAATGAGCCTTTCCTGCCTTGTTCCTCCCCTCTTTCCCTCCTCCATAGAGAAGTGACACTGGCAGGGTGATACAGCAACGAGGAAGGGGCATTTGATTTCTTCTGATGCTTATGAAAACGCTGCTTCTTCAATTTAATGCACATGGGCTCACTTTGCACTGATGGTTTATATAATGTAGTTTAGATGGTGGGTATCATTTCCATTGAATCAGAGGCTCTGCTGTTGTAGATGTACAAATATCCTGTGTCCTGGGATGCCTTTGTAAATGAATTTTTCTTCCTTTTTTTTTCTTTTTTTTTTTTTTTCTGTCCTGTCTTCAGTGGCTGATTTGTGTTATCCAACATCTGTTCCCTTTTATCACAGTGATTTTAAACAATAGGCAGAGTGATTCCTTTCTGTTTTTATATCATTCTTAGTGCAGTTATGGAAGGAGCAGGAATGAAATGCTATACAAATACTCTTAAGAGAAAAAAAACACCAAAACCAGAAAAAAACCTCACACCTCAACCAACCAAGCAAACCACACTACTGCTGTGTGAAAAATAAGTGAAATATGTTGAGTTTCTGTTTCTTCTTTTGATAGTTTTAATCTGATGAGTGATTATTCAGATTTATTGAATTCTACATGATAAAAATAAGGAATTTGATTTATAAGACTATTCACCATTTTTCACAAATGGTCAAGACTGCATTGCATTTAATCAGCTTTTGAAAGAAAATGAAAATTTTGTAGAGAAAAGGCCAAATACAACATGAAGGTGCCACATGTCAAGTGGATGGTTTAGACCTTCTTCACTCTTTTGTCAAAAGCTGAACAGTAGTTCTGAATTTTTTTGATCACTGAGATTCAGTAGGTGGTTAGTGAAAACAACTTGTGAAAAGTTATCAACAGGAACAGAATCAGAGGTGGGTAAGCAAAAACTGAGTTACTGTACTAAAGGACTTCTTTCTGGTTTCTTTAGAGAGAAAACTTCCTTTTTTTAACATTCAAGACAACTGAAAATTTTTCATTAAGACTTGGAGGTCCCCAAAGGATCAAGTAGTTAATTATTTAGTACGAGTCAGGTTATTTCATTAGCATCAAAAGGCTTGTGATTCACAGTACACATGAGGAAGCAGAGAGTGCAGGAAAGAGAAGAAGAAAAGGCTACGCCTGTGTTCTGCTCAGGTGTACAGAGTTTGCAATGCTGTAAGACTGAACTTGCCAGGTCCTCAGAGAAGATGCCAATGGAAAAAGTGTACAAGGATACAGCCTTTTTGTTCTAGAGCCTTATTTTGTAGGAGTTAAAGCAGTGTGCAAGGTTGATAAGACTAATGAGGTAATTAAGTGATTTTTTTTTTTAATGGCCTCCTTCACAGAGACAGGGGATCTGCCTCAATTTAAGATGACAGTAGGCAATGTTACAGAAAAATAAGGAAAGAATAAGATACAAGAGAACATGCTTGCACTGGCTAAAAACATTCAGGAAACAGAACAGGAATATGGTTTTCATATTAGCGGGTATTCATAGATTTTTTTTAAAAAATTATGCATTTTTACCTGATCATGAATCATCTGGAAAATTACAGTGAAACTTGCTGATGGTAGTAAATTATTCTGTATAGCAAAGACAAATGCCAGCTTGAAAAGCTGCACTGAATAATTGAGAAATGCAATGGCAGAGGACAGGATGTTCAGTATTTAAAAAAAAAGTGATGCAAATGAGAGAGAAACATTTCCTACTTTTGGCTCAGCAGTGAGCACTGGGATAGCGCCATTCTGGTTTCTACGCCTATAAAACATCCGGGTTGCTTTTTTTTTTTTTTTTTTTTTTTTTAAATCTTTTTGATAATTTAAGAGCTAAAGTTACCAGCTGGTGGTTTTCCCTAAAAATAGTTTTAGTGTGAGCACAGTATGTGCCTTTTCTTTCACTGATTTTGTAAAGGTACATTACTAGTGGTACAAAACAGCCATAATTTGCTTTTGGATACTAGAACTACACAAAAAGATGAATGGGGTGTATATCTACTGTATAGAGAGCTTTGCTTTTATTGCTTTGGGCAATCATATAGTTAAGTGATAATGTTCCTGGAGATTGAGTCCATGAAGCAATAAATGGCTTTTACAGTTTATTAAATGCCGAAGTGCAGCTGGAGCTACAAAAGCCATCTCAAGCAGTAAGTATGTTATTACCATTATGGAAAGATAAAAGGAGAATATCATGGGAATAGGAATTTTTAAAATTTTGAGGCAGGGAGAAGAACAGAAAGGATAATATTTTCATTAAAACTCTTTATACTTATAATATGCCACCCGAAAAAATGTACTTATAAAATCCCACCTTACAGTTGGGTAGATATGAACCCATGCTATCTCTAACCTTTTCAATTTCAAACAAATCCAGGTCCATAATATATAACTGAACACTGTTAACATTATCTGTAAAATTTTGAAGCAACAGAGTGAAAAAAGTTAAATTTGAGCTGGTTTGGATCTGAATTGAGCTGCTCTTTTTTCAGAAAAAAGCGCTGAGAAGGAAGACCAGTGACTTTTGCAGCAAGAGTAGTTTTGCACAATTTTCCTAAATCAATACTAGTTCCAAATTATGCTGGTATTGGAAGCTACCTTATTTTTTTTTCTTTATAATCTCTGGATTCCTAAGGCATGTCTCTACCCCTAGCAAATGTTATTATTACAGAACATTTGAAAAGAAGCCACTGTGGAAAGGACAGGACTAAGTTCTTTCTGACTCTGTCTCTAGTTAAGCAAAGTCCTGCAGCAGCTGAACACATCTGCTGGTTCAAACCCACAGCAGAAGTGAGGTTGCAGCTCCTTTTCTCAGGGCATGGGTTCCAAGCTTGATCAGGCCAGGACTGAAGTGAACAGAGGCTTCTTGTGTGGGTGCTATAACTAGGACCCTGGTGACCAAGTGGTCATTCAGGAAAAAATCTTGATGGATTATGCCAAGAAATTTAGTATCACTAAGCAGTTGTGCTTTACCCTAAAAATCTGAACTGATTAATTTCCTCACCTTCTCTGACCCAGTGAAAGATATAAGAATAGCTGTATGATATAAATCAATCTTAATCCATAATTGTGTTGAAAATTATCAAGAATATGAAATAAATCTTCCCCAGTATTTACCTGAAAATCATATCTTCACTTTTGAACCAGCTCTTCAGGATTGGGGAAGCACATACATCAGCACCTAAGTGCAGGAACTGAGTGGTGACACATTCTCTGTCCCAGTCCATTTTAGTGATTGTCATTATTTTATCCAGAAAAGCAACTGGGTTTACCCCACTGTACTAGGACTTTAAAACTGCAGCCATCGACTGCTGGCACCTGGAGGAGTGATTTTATGTCACATTTAGCCAACTATGTTGTGAGCTCAGACTTTGTTACCAGAGTCAAACCTCCAGCAACTATGGTCCAGTGTGTGTGTCCTGAATTTAACACCTAAATATGAGTCAACAAACAAATAGTGAGCAGAGCAGAACTGCTTCTTCATGGCATCTGCATTGCCTGAGATGCTTGATGATCTCCAGGAAAACAGCTCCAGAGTCTTCCATTCTAGATTAACAGATGTGTCTCCTTTCCACATATTTAGGGATTCATGAAAAATGCTTCAGTAATGAGGGCCCAATCTGTTCCCAAAAAGTCAACAAAAATTTTGTCAGTGACTTACACGGAAGCAGACGTGAGTCCAATACAAAAGCATCCTGTCACTAGAAAAGGAAACTGAAAAAACTCAATTTAACCAGGCATACTTTGGGTATTGTATTGTTTAGATCAGTTGTCTACAAATATGTGTTTCTAGTCTGTACCATAGTTTTAGCTTTAACTCTCCATTGAGTTTGAAATATATTTATTATAAATAACATTGGAAAGCAGTTATTTTCACTAGATCTTGTATATGGATCTCAAATGCATTATGGGACAATTCCTGGCAGCTGTCTTTTTATAATGTGGTCCTGATGAACAAAATCTCTCAGGGAATGAATGCCAACCTTTATTCTGAATTACAGTTGTTGCATGTCTCTTTTTTCAGCCATTTATCTAAATCTTTGCCTTGTTTCTTTAAGGAATTTTTAAAGCCTTAGGGGGAAAGCAGTCTTTTTATCACATTACGCTTTTTATATAGAAACTACTATACATGTTGCCTTCTTTTGCCTTTGCTAAAGCCACAAGAGAAAAACCATCCCTGCACTTTTGTCATGTAAGTGTAACCTTCTGGTCAGCCCTTGAATGGACTGCAGTTCTTAGCTGAAAACTTTAACTTCGTCAGGTAATTATATTCACCCAGGTGGAAAAGGTCTCAAGAGTCGATGAGCTCAAAGCAGAAGCAACACTGAATTCAGAGCAGGTTGCTCAAGGCTTTGTCCAAATGGGTCTTGAAAAGTGCAAGAATGGGAACCTGCAGCCTCTGGGAATCCTGTTCCAGTGCTTAATTATCCTCACAGTGGTTTTATTTTTTTCTTATACCCAGTAGAATCCCTCTGTTTCAAGTCATGCACATCAGCTGTCTTCTGTACTCCAGTAGAGAGCTCTCTTCTTGATCATCCTTTTGATATTTATTGGCAGAGTGAGGCAACTATCCCTGAAACCTTCTCTGGACTTAAAAAAACCACGATCTCTTAGACCACGCTTGTGGAATTATATATGTTCTGTTATACCTACAGTGTCATTAGCTGCAAAGCACATCATTAATTGCATATTCTGCTGCGTTTTTCCTGAGGTCAGATCATGTTTAGCATTACTCATTACAAATTTGAATGTCTTTTCAAAGTGATAACCAAGAAAATGGCTTATAGCTATTAAAGATTAGTCATAGACAAGATCTGTCTGAAATTATGTGAACCCATAACTGCATTTTAAGTCGACAGAGCCCATTATGATTGTTTATTTCTTTCAAAAAAAATCACATGCATACCTTTATACTTCATGTGTTTTAATCCTTAAAACATGAACTGTCTAAGGAAGGGTCAGGTTCCTTCAGGCTGCTTTCAAATAGACATATTAAGGTAGGGTGCATAAAAACACATCCTTTTTGGAGCAGGACAAGGGTTGAACATCTACCTGCTGACACACACACCAGGGATCTTTTTTTGTGCCAGTCCCATGGTCGTTTTCAGAGGCAGCAGATCTACTGATCACAGGCAAAAGTAGCCCACACAAGGCTTGCCTTCATGGTTTTATTACTTCATAATTACCAGCTCTACCCAAATGAGGCACAAAGGATCTTTCTTTACTAAATTAGTAACAGAAATCTCAAGTGAAAGCCATGAAAATTTTAGTGTTCAAATAAACTGAGTGTGTATCACATCAGTGCTTCCCCAGGACAGCTCAGAGATTTCTCAGGAGGCCTTGTTCCTGTAGCATCTCTGTGAGCTGTCGGGAGCTGTTGAAACAGTCAAGTTCAAGCTGTGGGACCCATGTTTGTGACTAAATTATGTCACTTTTTTCTCAGTTGCAAATATGTGGATGGACACTCATAGCTGGTATATGACTTTGGTAGCTATCCACAAGATTTTCACATTGAGTTAAAGGGAGTGTAACACAGCTGTTTACTTGTTTCCTACTCTTGTGACCGTAATTGAAGCAATGTAGTATTTTTTTCAGCAAGTGACATAGGCATCCATTGCTGACATTTCAGCTAATGACATGAAATGCTCCTGCTCTAACCCACGTTCCACTAGAGTTGTTACGGTTTGCGGAATTTTGAAACCACAAAATTACAGTTTGTACTTTTTTCCCCCCCAATAGCTAAGTTTAAAATAAAAATGGACCAAAAAGCCCCCAAACAAATCTAATGTTCATACTTATTTTCCACAAAGACTGACATCTGACTCCTAGCAAAACAAGACTGAATATTTTGTTTTGTGTTTCACCCATGGAAGCAACTGTTAGCTAAATGAGGCTGCTGTTGATGAAAGTGAAGGTGTGCAGGGTAAATAGGACTTCCTAAGCCACTGCGTATGAAGGTATAGGATCCTCTGGGTTCCTGATTCTTGGGAGCTGTAGGGAGTCAACAGGCATATGAACAATATTTTCCTAGTTGCATGAAATATTTATAGACGCCCTACTATATCTGAAATATTTAAATTATTTAACTGATACAGACCCTGTACTGTTCTGACATGAAGGTTATATGGTAAAATATATAATTTACATTTCTTTAAGGAATTGTGAAGTGTAGATTTATAGCATTTGATGACCTTTGGCAATGCAGTATATATACAACAAATAATTCTCTGACTTGAGGCATGCATAAATCTTTTTTCTCCATTATTTACTCCAGTGGTTACACAGTAGGTCATTCTGTCATTAGATGGTGTATTTCTGTCTGGTAAACAGAGATAAGTAGGAAAGTTACTGACCATGAGAAATGAGAAGTATTTCACCTGCTCTTGACATTATTGTTAATTATTTTTATGGCCCACAAAAGTATGCTAAGCACTTGAAAGAACCATTTAAGCAATCTAATGTGTTTTGTAGTGGTCAAATAATCCGGGATTTTTTTAAACATATATTTGTCTTTATGTACATAATTTTACAAGCAATGTAAATGTGCTGCATGCAATCATGTACCAGCTCCTTGTGTCACCATGACGTGTGATGTGTAGGGCCCTGCTGATTTTTCCTGCTGTCTTGTTTTTTCCGTTTCACAAGGGAAGCTGGGATTCTGACCTATATTGTCACAGTGCTTTATATCTTAGAGTGATAGTTGATTTGCATTAATTACAAAATAAATTTGCATTCTGCCCATCCTTAGTCATGCCTGTATGTGTTAAACCTGTGGATGTACCCAGAGAGGGAAGCTGAGGCCAACAGGTGTTCTTATGAGCCCACATTTGCTTGAGTCCTACCCTGAGGGAGAGTTTGTTTCGAATGAGAATGAAAGTGCCTGGTTCTTTTTGCTCAAAGTTAGCTCTGGTTTTCTTACAGCTGGTGAGGGTATGTGAGAGAAAGAGCCCTGCAGACACCCAGGTCAGTGCAGAAGGAGGGGCAGGAGGTGCTCCAGGTGCCAGAGCAGATTCCCCTGCAGCCCCTGGCACAGCCCATGGTGAGGCAGCTGTGCCCCTGCAGCCCAGGAAGGTCCATGGGGAGCAGAGATCCACCTGCAACCCCTGGAGGACCCTGCACCAGAGCAGGTGGATGTCCAAGGGAGGCTGTGACCCTGTGGGAAACCTTTGCTGGAGCAGGCTCCTGGCAGGACCTGTGGCCCCATGGAAGGAGGAGCCCATGCTGGAGCAGGTTTGCTGGCAGGATTTATGACCCCTGCATCCCATGGAAGGGACCCACATTGGAGTAGTTCAAGATCGACAGCCTGTGGGAAGGACTGGCCTGGCAGAAGTTCATGGAGAATTGTTTCCTGTGGGAGGGACCCCACACTGGAGCAGGGGGAGCGTGAGAGGAGTCCTCCCCTGGGAAGGAAACTGTGAGACAATGCAGGATGAATTGACCACACTCCCATTCCCCATCCTGCTGTGCTGCTGAGAGGAGGCAGAGAATTCAGAGTGAGGTTCAGCCCAGGAAGAATGGAGGTGTAGAGGGAAGGCGTTTTTAACATTGGGTTTTATTTCTCATTACCCTATCCAGATTTGATTGGTAATAAATTAAACTCATTTCCCTGAGTCAGATTTGTTTTGCCAAGGGTGGTAACTGGTGACTGATCTCTCTCTGTCCGTATCTCAAGCCATGAGCCTCTCATTATTATTTCCTCTCTGCCCAGCTGAGGAGAGGAGGGATAGAACAGCTTTAGTGGGCACCTGCCATCCAGGCAGGGTTAAACCACCACATCTTTGTACACTTTTATGTTTGGACTAATCTCATTAACATTTTTTCTACATAATTTGTGACAAGGTGTCATCATTATGTTGTTAAACCGAATGAGATACATTTGATATCAAATCTTGCATGTTTAAGTAGCCATCCAGAATGTAAAAACCAGATGGACTGTCACCATCTCTTGTCATTCCTAAGCAAACCTAAATCCATCTTCTTAATTAAATTGTAACTTTTTCTTTCATTTGCATTGACTTGGAATGAACTAGAATAAAGAGCAAATGCTGCTAGGTTTAATAAGAATGAAACGTATATTGGGCATCCAAATGGAGTGTTGGAAACACACCTTTTTAATCAGTTTAGGAGCATTATATTTGACATTGTGAAGGGGTGCAGTAGCAAAAGACCATTAAGTGCTATTTGGAATAGAAGTGTACTATTTCTATTTGTATATGAGTTTTTGGAAGTGCATATATACTAGGTCCAAACAAATTTAAACTGCAACGAATATACTTCTGTATTTAAAAGGCAATCAAAATTAATAAGATATGGAAACCAACCTATCAATTTGAGACAGTTCCATTAAGTAAAGAAAAAAAGAAGAGGGAGAAAAAAGGAGCTCAGTGAAGCATAACTGATTCCATTTATGTGCTGAAATAAAATCATGGTGATAGAGATTTGTTCAAACAGCAGCTCAGGGCAGATTGGAAGTTGTTTTAGAAACAAGTGTATGTCTTTTTAGTGCAGGTTTTTAATGGTAGAGCTGCTATGTTAATATTTTTCTTTTCAATTAGAGAAAGACAGTGGGTGTTTATGAGTGCATACATCCTCTTGGCATTTAACATCATTTCCCTGGAGGGGGGATTACAGCAGTTTGTTTAAAAGATCTGGAATACAGAGACAGCATTTTGTGAATATCCAGAGAGTACAGTTTGAGTGTATTTTTATAATGATAAAGATATAGTACTCTTCATCATAACACATCCCAAAGAGCTCTGCAAGGTTGTGAAACACAAGTCTGCCTACCTGGAGGTATTTATTGCAGCCCCCTGCTAACCTGCTGGTGAAATAGAAAATGCTTATTAGTGCCTTGCAGCAGCACATGCCTGCATGGGAGACGAACAGGGAAATTTCTTTTAAGATTATCTGCCTAAGATATGCTTCATTATTATTTTAATACCAAAGTTGTCCTCGAGTCTATCCAACTTGTGTAAAAATGTTCGGGGGTTGTTTTGATACCTAAATGTTCCACATGGTGTCACATGCTCTTCCATCCTCCTGCTTAAGGGTGGTTCTGTTTGGGCCACCTGCACACACATGCAAGTGCTTTCAGAGCCCCAACCAGTGCAGGCTCCTTCTTTTGAGCTGGCTTCAAAAGTGTTTGGAATTGGAAAATGCATCAGACATGCCTAATTAGTGTAGCAAAGTCAAAAACTTCATCTGCTAATAGTCAATTAATTGACTTGTCCATAAAAATCTTGCTGTGGAAGTGGGGAGAGCTCTGACCCCAGTGTAAGTAAGCTGTGAAAAGTGGCAAATGCCCACAGGCTGTTGGCTCTGGTGCTGTGGTGATCCAGCTCAGTGCTGAGCCCCAGCCCCATCCCCATCACCATTGCCTTCATAGCTGGGCAGGGTAGCATTTCCTAGAATTTATAATTGCTGCAGGAATGTTCTTCTGCCTTTCGAGGGCAAAGACTTTTCCATAATAAAACTTTATTAGCTGTCAAATGCCCTTTTATTTTTTCTCTATTTTGCTTCTGTCAGAAATAGACAAAAACTCCTGTTGAAATCCATTAAATTAAAGCCTTGTATTTAAAAGGTCTTGAGATTAATTTCATTACCGAGGCTTACAGAATATCATTATTCAGCATTTTTTCATGCCCTATTCAAATTGCGGGTACTTAGGAGTTGTTTGCACTTTCAAGTGTAAAGATTGCTCAGAGAGATTTGACACTTCAGAAATAAATTGCTATATATTTTTTGCTATGAAGATAATCTTCCAAACATGAATTGATGCTGCTCTGACTTCCTGGGAGTTTAGCACTTCTGTAGAAAACCTTCCCAATCAAAAGAGGGAAGCTGCAGATTACTTTGGTAAGATTTGCCACCTGAAAGCCTGAAGGACAGAGATAGTGTGATGTGACCATAAGTACTCAAACATTCATGGAGAGTTAAAAAATCACATGGATAGTTCGTGGCTAGGAAATGCTTCTGGGCATTTAACAAAACAGTTTTTTAATTGTACAACTATGCCAGTCATCTTTTTCACTAAACCAGTTTCTGTATACCTTTAGTAGGTCTAATTCATCCAGTTGTAGTTCCTCAACTGAAACGTAAGCTGCACTCTTATATTTGGTCAAGTCGGCTTCATGAAATTTAAATTAAAAAGAAAAAAAAAAAAAGATTGCTTAATGGACAAAGAAATTTTTTATACAAGTCTACCACTCCACTCTCTTGCAATTTTCTTTTGCCCCTGTTGTCTTGGAGATTCTTTGCACATAGGGATGAAACAAATGCTGGAAAATAAGATAATCTCATAAAAATGATTCCTGCCTTCCTGTTGTTCCGGTCTCCGGGAGAGCAGATTGGTTTGGGCACCTGTTATATGTAATATATATTTTATATTTTTCTTTAAATAACTATGTTGATAGAGAGTTAAGAAATTATGAATTTTAGACACTGTAGGTGCTGAACAAACAAATTCAGAGGTTGAATACAAGTCAAAAATGTCTGCAAGATGAGTTGCTAAAGGAACAGGATCAGGATGCCTGGGTCAAGACTGATAGTTTGTTTCATCTTAACTTTTCTAGACCTGCAGCATAGGGCTTGTGAAGGCAGAGGTAGATATAATGGATATGTTTGGATGAAAATTGGGGGAAAAGTAGATCAAACCATTAAGTAGCAAACTTTAAAAAAAACTTAAAAAGCAGATTTGTTTTACAAACTTATTTTCAGTTTAAGTGGAAAAATGTAGCAGCATTAGACTAGACTAAAATGCCTTAATGTTTTTTATTGGATGAATACATTATCTTTGAATGAGAAAATCAATGCATTTTTGATGTGCTTGGCAAAGATTTGTGCTCATCAAGACTGTTCCTGATGGATTAATTTTCAGGATTGAGGTGCCATTGTTTGGAGTAGTATGTGACATATTTTTGTAGTGCTTTCAAATTACTGAAATCACTGCCTTAGGAAACAGAAGAAAACCCAATGTGTTTCCTCTGAATACAAATGTACAACATGTTCCTTTGCCTTTTAGGAGCTAACCTTTGCCTTCCATTACAGGTCTTTTCTATGGGTATGCTGAACTGGGTCACATGGGACATGACAGCCACATTTGTTACATGTGTGACAAAACCAAAGCTATTTTAAAAATTGAATTATTTTGGTTTTTATGAAGACACGATCTAAGTGCTTTCAAATAAAACATACACTTATTTCAGGCGTGTAATTACATTATTGTCTAGTCAGTGTCTCTGTTAATCCTGAAAATATCTATTTCCATTCTTTTAAGGATATTGCTCACTGCTACTGAAGTGAAAAGTGAGACTTCATTAGATGTCATTGGTTTTGGGGAGCCATTGGCAGTAAGAAAGAATATTCTAGAATGGATAGCCTTCTTGCTTCTTGGTAATTTCAATTTAAACTTCAGAATCAGAAAAGATGAACCACATAAAACCCATTCGTAATCAGAGAGTGAATTTCACTACAGTTATTCAGCACAACAGAAGCACACACCACAATTTCATCCCTCTTGTTAAGATTTAGAAGCTGTTCCATCCAGTGCTGAATAACTTCTAGAAGGGAATAAGCCACCAAATTTTTCTTTTGTAAATTCTGTAATCCAGTCCAGCCCTTTTTAAATGTGGAAGTGATACTACTGAAATGTAGGCTCCACAGAGATCTTGGGATCACTCGTCTTTCATGTTGCTATGAGGTACCTCATTATCTAATAAAATCAGAAATTTTACATTAACTGTTCATATCTTTTGTTAGATCAGATAGTTGTTGGGTCTAAATGACGTTTTGATGTTCCATTACCATATCTTTGTATGTGTTGTGCACATATTTTGTTCTGTGCAAAGTCTTGATGAAAAAGCAGCTCAGCTTACTGCCAATTTGAGACTGAAGTAAAAGAATTAGAAGCATCAGGTGATTTGCTTGCCCTGAGATAACATACTTTAAATATTTGTACAGCTTTGTAAAAGTTACCCGTAGTTATCAAGCCGAGAGGATCAAAGAAGGAAAATGCTAGTATTAAATATAATACATGTGACATTTGCATACTCCCTAAATCAGTAATAAGTGTTTGAGTTTGTGGGGCATATTTGCATGGTGTCCACAATAATAAAATATAGGGCTTAATCTGTAGAAACCTCTACTGTTAATCAAGTTCTTTAGTAAAGCTACTTTCCAAATACTCTTGGACCACGTTCTTCTCAGTAGAATTGAATAATTCCAATTGATTAATTGGTTACAAATTGAAGAAGTCCTACGTGGTGTTCAGAGAGTGAAGTTCAAAGAGTATGTCTAGAGTATAGCATGAAGTTCAGTCTGTTCTCTGGCCCCTGGATCAGCTGGCTCAGTCTGGCTCACATCCCTACTGCTGTTCTCTTTTCCAGTCAGAGACAGTGGCAGGAGCACTGCAGGAAATTTCATTATCTTATCCATTACAGTTTTTATGCTGGAAAATTTCTTCACTTCAGATATGTTTTTCACAAATTTAATCCTTATTTTGGGGCTTGAGAAGATTTTCAAGTCAGTAATCTCCACCTTCTTCAGTATGTTTGCAGGAAGCTTTAAGAGCGGTTTAAACAATTCCCTGTGAGAATTTTCAGTTAAATTTTCATTCTGGTTTACTTTGTAATCCACTTTGTTCCCAAGATGCTAGCCTGCTATTTAAAGATTAGAGCCAGGCATGTTTTTCTAAATGTCAACAGTAACTGCATCTAATACATTTTTATAAATATCCTGGTCATCTGTGAGTGCTTTCTACTACATGAAGATCCCAAATAGTTAAACCAAATCAGCTTGGTGCATGGATACCATGTTGTTGGGCATGCTCTGCTTTTCTGCTTAGAAATCAGTGGCATAAGAAGACAACATTGGCAACAAATACATGAGGAGCTGTAGTGCTCAGTGAGGTCTTCAAGGTGAGAGCAACAATCTGGAATTTCATATTGTGCTAAAGAAGGATTTATGATTTTGGCTCCATTCCAGCAATGTACTTAAAGCCAAAGCATAGTCCCGTTAGATAAATCTATTAATGGAGATAGATATATTCCCTCTTTAATAAATGTAAGCAATCATTAGCATTAATAAAATTTATTAATAAACAGTAAGAAGAAAAGGTAACCATTAGTTTGAACAACAATTCTTTTGGGTTTTTTGTTTGTTTGCTTTTTGGTAATAACATCTAATCTTTGTCCGTGAAAAAAACCCAAAAATCTACATATTAGGTTCATTCACATTGTATCTCTGAGAGTTGGATTCTTTGGACACAGAGAGAATACTGTCTGTCGTATTCATGATTTCAACTGCAGCTTTTGACATATAGCTTTTATTAGAAAAACCCAAACAAGCAGAATTGTAAAATAAATTATTGAAATCATAAGAAAATTTAAGACAGCATCCACAAGTATGCTTATTTTGCAAGAATGGAAACCCATTGATAGTCCCCTTCCACAGTGTCTTTTAAAAAAGTATTTTCCCAAATTGTAAGTCATTGATGCATCATTTATTACAGGATTGTGCAATTATTGATGAAAGTTCAGAAGATTAATGTCTAGAGGTTGAAAGAAGCATGAAAAATACTTATTCAACAGGCTCTGGAAAGAATAAAGGGATTATTTGATATAAAGGTACAAGGGACTACAGACGACTGAAGTTTTGAAAATATATATTGTTGAGTTACCTTAGACAGTGAGTAAGAAGCAGCAGAATATTATCTGTGCTTTGGATTTGAGCTCAGCCAAGTACTGCCTATTACAGAACTGCTTTTTGGTTGCTGAACCATAATAAAAGTTTCAAACATGACCCACTTGGGAGTTCAGAGTCTTTGGGGAACAGTGCTTGGTGGTTGGCAGAGAGCAGTGAAGGCAGGAGGAGATGCATCAGAAGACCCAATGGAAAAGGAAAGAATTTCTTCAAGATACAATGAAAGGAAAGGTTTAGCAGACGTAGAGAAGAAAAGCAGGAGCCAAAACAGAGTCAGAATGGAATTTGGAGTAAGGCTGGAAGATTCACAGACCTGGGGTGAGAGATGCAGAGGGAAAAGCTGGGGGTGATACAGCAGAGTGATGTGCTGTGGAAAGGCCAGGCTTACTGTGATCCTTAGGCCAGGATCTGTAATTTCTCAGCACTACTTGTAATGAAAAATGTTCATCATCAGAACTAGCTCGATGCTGGTTGTTAATTCTGACAAAACTGAGTGCTTTTGTCTCTAAGTACAAGAGAAAAATACCTCTCTCTGGCTGCTGCAGTGTGGGGCAGGAATGGGAACACCTCCTTCTGTTTCCACTGCCCTGTCCCAGGCACACAGGCAGTTGCTGGTGTCAGTAATAACAGCAAGGTCATCACCTTGGGACTATGCCCCTGAGGAGAGCTGACAGCCAGGACATCCCTGACTAGGACAGTCTACCAGTGAGAACATTTACTTATTTTGCCTCTGCCTCTGCCTGAAGCTGGCCTTATGTTCCTCTCTGGGTGGTAAGTCCACATAGAAAGAATGTCCTCTTGCTGCCAGCCTCTACTCTTTCTTCTCAAGCAAGCTGTCTTAGCCTGGGCCACGTCCCCAAACAGCACAATAAGAATTTTTTATTTTTTTTTTTAAATACATGAAATTACTTACAGTTTCCTACCTCCTTCGTTTTTCCTCAGTGCCCCTGAACTCTTGTTTTCTCCACAAAATTGTTGTCTCAGTCAGAGCAAGGGATAAGTGGTGATCACTGAACCAGTAACTACTCAATATTTCTTTTTAACATCAGCCATATGGTAAGTCTGTGGTCATTGCCTAACTCGGTCAGGGGCTTAGAGACACAAAGCTTCTTATGCCTTTGTTAGGCCAGCTGTTTCAAATGGGAGGCTGAATATCAGGCATCCGTGGTGCTGAATTTATCTAAAAAAATCTTGCTATGTAGGGAAGGATTTAAAAAAAACTGACTCTAATATCTCCTGAGGATTCTTACTTAAGAATTCTTACCAACTATCCAAGGCTATTCAGAACATGACATTCCTTCTTTCTTATCTTTCTTGCTAGTTTTCTCCCATTCTAAATCATAATATCAACAATCCACATCTTTTACTTTTAAGCGATTTTAACATCAGAAGGGGAAACAAGAATATTTCATTTCCAGTTTTATTTTAAGCAGAGTTCAAAAGGTTCTGTAACAGCTGGTGGTAATGCAAAAAACATTTTCTGTCATACTAGTTTAAAATAAACTTTCCAGCAATATCACAAAAGCAGTAGCATTTTGATAAAATTAATTAATGACAGTGCAATTACATGGCAGATGTCTAGTAACTTCTCAATTTGCTGCAGATCGTAATCAGATGTGTTTTAAATGCACCTTATTATATAACACTGTCCTTAAAGTTCTTCAGAACAGTAATAAACTTCCTGGTGATGCCATTGCTAGGGGTGGGGAGAAAAAGAGTTATTCCCTCAAAAAAAAAAAGAAAAAAATAATGTATTTTTCCGATATACATAATGTGTTTACACTGAGAATGGAGCTGTGTGCTGAGTTGGCTGTGGGTGCGTGTTGTGGTCCCAGCCAGAGCCCGCTCAGCTCTTGGTTTCGGCTTGCCCCAAAGCTGTCCTGCCAGCTGATCCCATTCCCACAGGTGTGTCTCCTGCTACTGTAAATTGAAGCAATTGGATAGACAGAAATTATGCTCATCTTGTGCTTGACAGGGGAAGAGAACTTGGTAGAAAACAACTTATTATCTGCCTCTCCTCCTCAGCTTAAGAACTGTGTTAGAACCGGAAGGCTTCTGTGGGTATGTTAACCACAAAAGAAGGGTCAGCGCAGGTGTACACCCCTTCATCCTCGCCCTGCCCCCCAGTAAACAGTGCTGGCAAACTGGTAATGGAGGAGGAGAAGGCTGAGGTCTTCAACAGCTTGTGTGCCTCAGTCTTCAGTGGCAGTGGGGGTGCTGCTGGATGAGAGGCTGGACATGAGCCAGCAATGTGCAGAGCCCGTCATGTCCGAGGCTGCACCCAAAGCAGCGTGGGCAGCTGGGGAGGGAGGGGATTCTGCCCCTCTGCTCTGCTGAGACCCCACCTGCAGGGCTGCATCCAGCTCCGGGGTCCCCAGCTCAGGAAGGACAGGGACCTGCTGGAGCAAGTCCAGAGGAAGGGCACTAAGATGATTAAAGGGATGGAGTCTCTCCTATGAGGAAAGGCTGAGAGAATTGGAATTGTTCAGCCTGGAGAAGAGAAGGCACCAAGGTGGCCAAATTGCAGCCTTCCAGTACCTGAAGGGAGCCTGCAAGAAAAGCGGAAAAAAACATCTTACAAGGGTCTGTAATGACAGGACAAGGTAGAATGGCTTCAAACTGAAAGAGTATAGGTTTAGATTAGATACTAGGAAGAAATTTTTTGCTGTGAGAGTGGTCAGGCACTGGAACAGGTTGTCCAGGAAAGTTGTGGATGCCCCATCCCAGGAAGTGTTCGCGGCCAGGTTTGATGGAATTCTGAGCAACCTGGTCTCACGGAAGGTGTCCCTGCCCATGGCAGAGGGAGTTGGAATGAGGTGATCTTTACTGTCGCTTCCAACCCAAACCATTCTGTGATTCTTCTGTGAATTTGTCAATCAAAAAGTCCTGTTCTTGAGTCCAAATCCCTAATTAGAAGTAATCAAATGGATCCTTCAAGACCAAAATTACAGACCCATTCCTGTTACAGAGTCTGCACAGACAGTTTTTTGCCCCCTGGAACAGGAGAAAAAGGAGTTGCAATCCAATAGACAGAGCCGCAGTATCAGCTACTCCTTATTGTAACTTTCCACCATATCTCACAACACATGCCTCAATAACTGCTGGCAATATTGACTTTGGGAAGACTAATTTCCCTGCCAGCTCGTTCATGGTACCAGAGTTGCTAGTAACAGTGCCTCAGCAGTTGTAGTTACTGCCTCCCAGTGTGTCAGCAGTTTAGTTGCTGCCTCCAGGTTAAGAGGCATTTTCCCATGCTCTGTAATTACCAGCCAAACACCAAAGAATTAACACTGTCCATCTGACAGATTTGGTGATGCTGTGTGATTGCTCCTGCTGAAGCAATAACCATTCACTGACCGACTGGTTCCTGCAGGAGACTTGTTTTATACCTCCATTCAAACACATTTAAGAAAACAAGAATCTGAGGAGAGACTCTATGGCCTGATAAAAGTAAAGCTAAGACGCAGTAGCTTACACACTGACATTTTCAGAGCTTTGATCTCAGACACCAAATTGCACAGTCATCGAAGCAATCAATTTAGAATGACAGAAAACATTGAGATAAACACAAAATCGTCTGTTGCATAAATAAAGGTACAGAGAGGAAAAAAAAGAAGAGATGAGATTGCTAATGGAAGGAAACAAATAGAAAGCTCAAATAAAACTGGAGTGATGGAGATACTCTCTCCAAATATCTGTTTATAATGTGCAGTCATTTCAGTTTAGCACCATGAGGAATGAAAAGTATAAGCCAGCATCCAGGGCTTCAGGCCAAAAGTAGTGTTCTGGTTGTCAGCAAATGGTGAAAATGCTGTCAATTAGCAAAAATCGTTCTCTGTCCTCTCACATCAAAGCAGTGACAATGTGCCCTTTGATGGCCTGGCAGCACTAGGATGAGAGAAGGCAGCCTGCTGGTGGCAAAGGGCCCACGCAAAGATGAGCACCCCGGGTGAGGGGCTCCTCAACAGAGCTGCCGCCGTGGTGGGGCCGGGTACCTGTGGAGATGGCTGATGGGCTCAGTGGGCAACAGCACGAGCCAGGGGTCTGGAAAATGACAAAACCTCAGTTTTCTGCTTATTTATGTCACTGGATGATGCAGCTAAGTCCTGCCCTCTGCTGCAGGAGTGAGGAAAAGATGACTAGTGGCTCCCAGGTAGACATGAATGACTTTTCAATAGGTGTTTAACATTTCAGCTATATGCAGTCTATCTTGGTTCTGAGATGCAAAGGAGAGTGAGACATTAAGAAAATCAGATTCACTAGATCTAGATCACCTAGAATTATTTAGGAATCATAGATACAGGGGTACAAGTTTTATTTTGTTTAGGAAAATGGCCTCACGGGCACAGAAGTGAAATCTGATCTTGATTATATTGCTATAAACTGGTAGTAAACATAGCTGAGAGCAGAAATAGATCAATAAAAGTCAGTCATAAAACTGAAAATAGAGAGAGGTATTAGGAGTTTGTTAAAGTGGAAAAGAATATGAACATAGCATGTGAGAGCCAAACCATTTAGCTGGAGATTCAAATTTGGTTCTACTCATCATGAAGTCATCCTGCAGAGTTTCATGCTGTGCAAGGGCAAAGATAAACTGAAGACTTGAAACTGGTCACCTTTTGCTTCAAACTGTGGTAAACGGGAAACAATTTTTCGTGATCTTGTTCTTTAAAGTTCTCAGATCATTGAGTTCAACAATAAAAATGGCATCAGCAGCATAAAGTTTAAAGTAGCGAATTGATTTTTAAGCTCAGACAGCCAAAGGCAAAAGTTCTGAGTAACATGAAATCATTAAACCATGGGGTTCTGGGTCTAAACGTTACTGTAGATCATTTCCACTTGTAATGCAATGTGTATAGGACAAATCTATATCTTGGTAAATGCCTTGCTTTGAATTTCTCCACCACAAGTACATTAAAATCATTCATAGGTACTTAGAGCATCAGCATCTGAGTAAAAGGCCTGAATGGGAAACAATTTTCTGAATCCTGTAAGTCACTGTAAGTGAAAATTCTGTATTACTGAAAGGAAAAGAGTCACTAATAGATACTCAGTAGTGAAATATGCTATAAAAAATGTAAGAGAAGACCTAACTGATTAGGTAGTGCATGGCTTGTCCATGTCAGAAGTACTGTCCTGTGGTCACATCCTTGGCTGGATGCTTCTTCTAATTCCAAAGTTCTGTGTTATTAATTGCACCTTTTTGTTGTCCTTGCAGTTTTTGTGAAGGCTTTAAGCCTTTCAGAGCTGAGCCTTTTTCTGCTACAGGCAGCCAAGACTGCATAGCACAATGCTGTGCTCTGCTCACTTACCACAGTTGCTGGTACTGCAGCAGTAGAGAATTGTAATGCAGGTTGCATCTGCCTGTTCAGTACACTTGGAACTTAATAGAAAAATGAAAATATTTGGAAATTGAAAAGACAATACTCAATTAAATTGGAGTTAAGAGCAAAGCCTGAAATCACTGCTGATATTAGGAACTGTGTTGTGTAAGTTTGCTTGCATTTTGCCTCTGCGATTTCATTGATAATTTCTGGCTGCTGAGCAATGTTTAGTTTGTTCTTAATATTTCTGGTTGCCAGCTTGTGTCTGTGTGTTTTGAAAAGCAATAGTTTTGCACATTTGTGAGCATTTATGTAATAGAAAAGGTTTCAGTAGAAAAAAATGTGTCTCTTTAACCTCAGGGCATGTTCTTCCTGCTGTTGCCAATGAACTTGGGGAGAGCTGGGGTTTTTCTGAGAGTTTAGACAATATTATTCCATGTTTGTACTGAATGAGAACGTTTTAGATTTTCCCATTTCAAAATCCAGAAGCTGCTAACACTTTCTGCCATCAACTTTTATTTTAAATCAATGTACAGGGCTGCTCGTTGAGGGGTTTAACAGTTTACAAGATTATGGTTAGTTTGCATTTGATGTTCCTTTGATATCTGAAAGTAAAGCAGTAAAGGATATGGTCTCACCTCTGTTGATACTTTGGTGGCAAAAGTGATAAAATTATTTCCTTCTTACATCTGATACTTCGTGAAATTTCAGTGGGAGGTTTGGGTCAGTGTTTCTTTCAGCAATTGTCATTCATGTAGTTATTAACTTTCATAAAACTGCCTGAGTTTCTCATAGGGATGGCAGTGAACATGGGTGTGCACTGCGCTTGTGTCCATCCCAGACTATCCTATCCCAGGCTTGATTTTAACCTTGCAGATTCTTTCATTGTGTAGATAGACTTGCAAGGCCTCTCTAGAGATAATAAGGCATGAGAAGTCTCATATAAAAATATGATAATAAACAAGCTAAAGTAATGTTGAGCAGTTGGAGAAAAATCAGTGTCAAAATTAAAACTAATTCTAGCAGAGGATCAATGAAATTAAGGACTTTTAAAATGTATCCATTTTTTCCCCATTGAGCATGGTAAAGTGTAGGTAAATAGTTATAAGGCAAAATATTGTATGAACCTTTTCTCCCTATTTTAATTCACACAATTTAAACACAGCCCCTACACAGGAGCACAGATAGTTCCAAAAGACAGTTATTCAGCTGGAGGAAACATTAATCTTTAAATATAAGGTAGTTCACTTTATATTCTGTTACGGATTATTTAGTGCTTTTCATATACTATTGCTCAAAGTGTTTTACTAAGCAATGAACTATGGTAGAGATGTGTCCTGAATGCAGAACTCACCAGAACTAAGAGAGAAATGCATTAGAGTTATTTTTTGTGTCTGAATGCTGTCACTTGCATCTATACAAATGATGCATTGGGATGAGTCCTCTGCAAAATGTTTCCTTTTATGAACTAACCAGAAAATATGAATCCAGGAGTAATATTTGCGAATAGGAGAGGTGTTTTCAAGATAAACATTTTTGCCATGAAAACACAATTGAATATATGTGAAAAATGCAGGCAGAAAAAAATATTAGTAAATATGAAGCATTAGTCTACTTTTTGTTTGTCTTTTATTTTATTTTTTTTTATTTCACTAAGAGCTAGAATTCCACAAAGTAACCAGACACCAGATTTTCCCATGCATTGCAGAAGTGTGTGAGAGGAGATAGTTGTTCACAGAAGACCTTGCACTCTGAATAGACAGGACGGGAAAAGGGTGGTGGTGGCCACGAAAAGATGAGAGTTGATGTTTGAAAGGAAATTAATTACAGTTTTATAATAAATTAATGCTGAGCAGTTTCTGAACAATGCACATATTTTTAACCTCCTCAGTCATGAGGTCATAGTAATGTGCTTCATCATCCTTCACTGGAAAGTCAGGAAAGTTCTGGCAATTGATAATACTTCCTTGGCTGGTCTGAAGTGACTTTGTTCACTACTGTAACTTGACATTGTTTCATCATTTGCCTACATCCTCAGTCATGTAGAGATTGTAGTGCTTTGCACCTTCTTTGATATTTGAATCTTGCTATTTCTATTCCTCTTTCCAGTATCTTGAACCTTCTTATCTTCCATGAAAGTCCCCTGTCTCTTGCTGTGTTTATTGAAGCTTATGAGAAGATAAAGGGTCAGGATAGAATTTATAAAGTAAAGAGAAATATTCTGTTCTATTCTATTCTATTCTATTCTATATCTACTGTGCTTCCTTTAAGACTCATCCTTCTGGAGCACAACAGTGTAAAGGCAACACTCTAAGATTTGGGAATAAGAAAAAGGAAAGGTATCTTGAAAATTAGGTCTTACAATTAACATGAGTGTCTCTGGTCATGTGGTATGTTACAGCAT
Source organism: Picathartes gymnocephalus (assembly GCA_013390045.1). NCBI lineage: Eukaryota > Metazoa > Chordata > Aves > Passeriformes > Picathartidae > Picathartes > Picathartes gymnocephalus. The sequence goes on from WEKY01031538.1 coordinate 258,143, forward strand.
TTCTTAATGGATATCTTGGGCAAAGTGAGCATCTTCAACGCTCTCTGCTCTTACTGACTATCACAGGAAGAAATCTGGAGGTTGTTTCAAATAAGAGAAACAACATTACATTGGAGCAGCTACAGATTCTTTTATCTCACTCTTCCTGTTTTCTTTATTCAGAGTAGTTTGGAGGATCAATGAAGTCAAGTTATAATAATTTCCAGAATTAAAGTTTTTTCTTATTATATAAGAACAGAATCCCCATTTCTCTGTGTATCTCATGCTCATGTAAATGGTATTGTACAAAAAGCACAATTCAGTTAATACAATAATTGGCCTGATATGACATCAACAGCAGAAAACCACAAGAACATTGCCTTTTGGAAGAAATGGATTGTGGTCTAAGTAGCTCACTTTTGGAGTATCAGTTCTTCATGCCCTCCTGCAGGTAACAGTCCAGTGGCTTATCCTTTGGACTGGAATGCTCAGATTTGGGCGTTGAGTGGGATTTTATTTTGTTTTGTATTTTTGCATCTGTGCAGAAAGGCTGTGGGGTACATCTTCAGGCTTCGGGCAAAGTTAATTTTTTCCATGATTATCAGATTGTGTCTAGTTACTCAGTGTCTCTACTTATGAACCTGGAGTTACCTGATGTAAAAAGGCATTCAACTCTTTATTTCAATTAATCTTTTTATTCTAAGGAATGGATAAACTAGTTAGTTGAGCTATGAAACTTTGGCATAAATGCTCCAAGCAGACTGAATAGACCAGACCCATTTCTTTCAAAATCTTTCCTGTTTTATTCTGTGCCACCAAGGGAGGTCTGCTCCCTTGCCCTACGTGATCTTCATGGCAGGTCATTAGAACAAACACAGTTTTCTCTGTGGTTATATTCTTTAGGTGTGGGGCTTTAATAGTCTCTCTGTTCTTTGCTATGAATTGGTTGGTTCTTGCTACAAGCACACCAGTACATTATTATGAAAAAAAAAAAAAAATTGGTGTCCTGTTAACAAGGGTCTTGGTTCAGTGTGAAGCACTATTTTTTGTGCTAGAAGACTGGCTATGGCTTAAGATACCAAGATCTGTGTTCTGACCCTCACTCTCTATCAGCTTCTTCACAGCCCCGAGCAAGTCACTTTAACTTTCTTCTCTGAGAACTGTGGATGATAATGAGTACTTCAATATCTCACAAGGTGCCGGAAAACAAAAATTCTGCTGGATAATCTGCAAGGAGAAGGTGTTATGGCAAAGGAAAGATACATTATTAGCCATAAGTTAAAACCAAATGCAATTAAAATATCATTAAAATCATATGTGTTTCAGGGATATGCACCTTCTGAGTAGCTAACAGGAAACAGCAGTTATTATATGCTGTTAGGAGTGGAGAATTAAAATGTCAAATGTTCTCTGCTTTGCCACAGTTCTTGATGCACTTGTCATGTGCTCCAGCTCTCAGATTGCCTTTGTGTCCCTCTCTGGACTGGGGGTGTCTGGCTCCTGCTGGAAAGCCCAAGCCAGGACATGGTCCAGGGCTCCAGTTGTACCCTCACCTGTGCCAAAGGGAGATGGGAATCACTTCCCATGAGAAAGTCACATGTAGTGTAGAAATCTACTGCCTCTCCAGTTCAGGCTCTTCCAGAGCTTAGCACATGATTTCTCTCTTTAAAACCACTGAAGAGGTCTCTTTAGGATTGGAGCTATATTAATTCAGCATTCTTTTGCTCTAAGGATTCTGGAGTGTGGAGGAATCTGTAGTATCTTATGTGTAGAAAGCCCAGGGTAGGTTTCTTCCTTGTTAACTGCAAAGGACCAGTTTCTCTGTGGAACAATTTCATTCGTGTTCTTGCAGTGCATCTGATATATTAGTTGCCAGAGAAATAAAATGGTCTGACTCTTCTCATGAATAACTTTTATTGTAGTTAATATTAAAAGTTTGCTAGCAGAGACAAAACGACTGTCAGGAGTGGCATGGTGGGAGGGATGATGCTTTCCAGCTATGCCTGATAGTTGTATAGGAAAACAACTGTGGGAGAAGCCACCTATAAAACAATTTAAATGGCTTGCACTGATGAATACCATGGCAGTTATGTAGAACTCAGAAGTGGTAGTAAATGGGAAAATATGAAAGCTCATTTACTGAAGCGCATGAATATTATAATCGAAAGAGTAAGACCCTGTTTGTCACTACTGTAACACATCAGTTCGTGACACAAAACCGCAGGGCAATATTCCAGTATTTGGTGTGCTGATTACAGCACAGGGAAATAAAGTCTGTTGCTTTGTAACTTGTCAAACAGCTGTGTATAATGTGGAACTAATCTAATAGATTTTTTTTCTAACTGATCATGTGGCACAATTGATGTAAAATATGTACGCTTATATAAATAAGTCTTTAGTCTCCTTAGAAGAATATCTATACAGGTGAAATCCTTATTTCTCTGGTTATGCTCTGGTTTGGTGAAAAGCTATTTTCATGTAAGGGGCAGCAATCAGATCTTAAAGTACATAAGCAATCTCTTGTACTAGACTAACATTTAAAGCTGTCTTATGTAATCTATTTCTTGCTTTGCTCTTAGCTATTTGAACTTTCCTGTTGTCAGGAAAATCTATAAAAAATGACAAGGGGATTCTGGTTTATACGCAAGTGAACTTTGAGCTCTTTTGAGACAGTGGTCACAAGCAAAACCTAAACATTTCAGAATTGTTATTGTTGTTATTATTATTATTATTATTATTAATAAGGTGAGTACCAGTATCTGATGGTTTAGTGCCCTTGATGTTCAACTCATCCAGCAAGATTTTGAAAACAAATACCTGTTCCTGCAGTACTGCAAAAATTATCCTCAAGTAACGGGTTTCTGGAGTGGGAGGTAGGGTCTTTCTTAAGTTTCATGATTATTTACCCAGCAGTGTGTTTTGGAGAGCAAACTGAGTGGATCAGTTTTAGCTGCTCTTTGGTGATGGTCTGTATGCAAACATGCCCAATGCTTCTGTGGTCTTCAGCTATTAAGACTGTCAAAGTATTTCTGCAGGAAAAAACCTTGTAAGCAAGTCATGGCTTCACCTTTGTACCACAGCAAGATGTTTTTCCTTAGTCAGTACAAAACTGTTGTCTGAGTAAAGTATTGCTCATTTTGTGTTTATCTGCATTTTTTTCTAATACATTAGCTGTATTTTTGTATAATTTAAATTTTATGTGCTTTTAGGAGAGGACATAGATTCGCTTTTTTTTAATATTTTCATTGCATTTATTTCCTGGGGTAAGCATCGGCCAAGGTATGGTCTGGGGAACGTGTATTCTGTGAATGCCTAAATGAGTATTGCATTGAGGTTTTAGGTAAAATTCTAGCCTTTATTATATATTTGTAAGAAATTACTTTCAAATTGCATTTGACATATCCTTCAATTCTCAGTAGTTTAGGAGGTGACATCCAGTATGAAATATATTCAGAGACCTGAGGTACTAAACTTAGAATAAAATTGCTTTCCTGATTCCATGGCATGCTTTACGGAAGATTTATGAAAATGCAGATATGAGGTTTTCTTTTTCTTTCAGGACTCTCTTTTGGTATTTGGAACTTCTTTTATCTAAATGTTCATCTGTTACAGTATTAGTAAATGACTTCCTGTTTAGAAACTCTATACAAGATTCACAAAAGTGCAAATAATTTCTATTAAGAAGGTCGTAGCTTTCACTGTAGGTGTCCGAAGGTGCTGTTCAAATGGATAAAAATAAAAGCAATTTCTTAGGCACACAATGTTTTATTTAATATTTTTCAACTTGTCTAAGGCAGCACTGCTATGTTTAAACCAAAATTTAACACTAAAATCTCATATTCACATATAATAATTCTGTGGTGCAGAATAAATCCTATGTGGTGTATGCAAAATGTTTGGGTCCAAACAGTAAAGGCAACAGTTTTGCTGTTTGGTTCCTGACATCTGTAAATATGAAAATAGATGTATAATTCTGCTTGGAAAAAAAGCAGCAGACACTGGTTAGACTGCTGCACACCTGGCAAGCTTTCAGCTGGAGGAGTTGGCAGGCTTCACCAAAGGTCAGGGAGGATATCTGGGGGATTATGGATCCCCTTTGTTGGCAGATGTTACCTGATAACCCTCCTACCAGCACCAGCCCAGGAGACTGTGCAGGTTGTTACCAGCCAATTTGCCAAAGCACTAAGAAAGGCAAAATTTACCTGCAATTATCCTGACAAAGCAGGTCCAGTCCAGAGAACCTCAGGCTAAAGCCAGTTATTCTCATGGACAAAAATTTAATCATATGATATCCAGGGAGTTTGTTGTATAGTTACTCTTTTTAGATTTTGCGGCATTCTTTAATATCAGATATGACAGCTTTTCTTTTTCTCTTCTGTGTTTCTGAGTGCATATAAAACCCCCAATATAAATATATGCGGAAACGTAAATATCAAAATAATGGAGCTGAACAGAGCTACAGGGACAGCCAAGGTCCTCTGTTAAAAAGATATATTTTGAATTTGTATTTATTTCTGTGTCACAAAGGTTCACATCCTCCAAATTGTATTATTAAGAGTTTTTATGACCATGCTCAGACAATTTGTACCAAATAAGTCTGATGAAAAAAATTATTGAGCAAGACAGAACACTGTAGCTATGATAAGCAATACTTCATGTCCTTGCTAATTAAGAAATGGAGCAAGAAAATATTTCACTCATTTTTCTATAGTAATGATTTTCTAATTTTTATTGAAAAAAATACGTAGCTAAATTACAGAAAACCAGTCTACTTTCTTTATCCCTCTGAAATATTTTATTAACCCCCCCCATTTCTTTAAAAGAAATTTTAAACCAAATTGATAGTTACATTGCCACAATCACAGTATCAGAAATACGTTTAGAATAGGTAATTTGATAATAAAACTGTTATTGTGCTTCTTTGCAAAGGCAAAAAGAGTTGGTAATAATAAGCATATAAAAAAGGCATGCTTAAAAAATACAAACTAAAAATAATACCATTTTTTAAGCAAAGAATGAGCTACAGTGTCTTTTACTAGGTCCACTTCTGAAATATTTATGTACTTAATACACTTTACATAGTTTTAAGTTAGCTGCCCCAATATCCACCCCAAAATGAAATTGTTCATAGGCAAGTGAAGACCTTTGCATCACCTGCAACTGGTAGCACTAAACAAAATTAGATTAAATAAGGAAGAGAATAACAGTCTGAAGAAAATTGACTCAGTGCTGATGATGTCCCAGTAAGAAAGAGTAGCCAAACAAGAGGGGATTCACAGAAAAGCAAAGTAAATGATCAGGAACTTTTAGGAAGCAATTCTCATGCAAAAAAAAAAAAAAAAAGGTGTTAATAAAATTGAGATTGCTTTCCTTTTGTTTAAGAAAGGGAAATAATAGTAAATTTATGTTGGAGTTGACCTAATAATATGAAAACACATCAATCTTCATAATTTTTGATCATAATTAATTTCAGGGTTTTTTAAAGACTGTGAAGATGTCCACATCAAGGCTTGTCCTAATCTCTACTGTTAGAAATAGATATTGTTCAAGTGTTACTGCACATAGGGCTTCTTCCACCTGTTTCTGAAACATCTGTTACTGTTAGGAGCAAGGTACAGAGCCAACTAACAATTTGTGTGGTAACAGACTTGAATTTCCTTCTGATTGTGATAAGCTCAAATCAGTCAGTGGCTCACTGACTCACTCCAAATCAAGATTCAATCTGTGAGCACTTTCAGTATCTGTAGTTTTGCATCCCCCGTTCATAAAAATAAATCTATTCAGTTGGACAATCCTAGTTTTAGTCTTTCTGATTCTCCAAGGAATTAATCTTGTTGTCCAAAGGATCCCATTAGAAACGAGCTGAATTTTTTGTTGTTGTTTACTAGCTCAGTACAATGCACTTGAAATGCAGCAATGGCCGTGAGTATTCTGAAGACTTCATTACTCTTGATGTTAAGTTCCTCAGCAGTGGGATCAGTGGATACTCCTGTTTTAACGTGCATTGTAAAATGCCTTATGGGCTTTGTATTATAGCGGGAAATAATATTAGTGTATCAGTGGATATTCTGTTTTTTAACTTTCATTTTAAAATGCCTCATGGGTTTTGTGTTATAGTAGGAAATAATATTAGTGGATTGTTATTCCCTATGAAAGAAAAAAAAAAGGAAAAAAATAAATTATCAACTTTTTCAATTTTGAAGTTGCAATTTCTCCTTACTCACATGTTGGGGACTACCCTGGCAAAGGAGGCAAACACTGAAGGTCCATCTATTTCCTACTCGACAGGCCTGCACAGAAAACTGCCTTGTGAGGTTCCTGCCCTTGGTGGCTCGTAGCTTGTTTGATCACACCTACATACAGTTCTTTCTGAAGTGCATCAGCTCCCCGCTATGTCATGGAAAGAGAGGAGGGCAATTCCAGATGGAAGTTAGACTTACTGATTTCGCTGAGGAAGTTGCCCATTTCTTTTGTTGTGTGTACAGGCAGTTTATGGTAATTATGGTGCAATTATGTTCACTTAATTTTAGATCTCTGCAGGCATTTGTGGAGTCTGGTTGGTGTGGCATATACTAAAGCATCGGCTTTAGGGTGAGATGAATCATGTCTAAAAATGCTCATCCCTCCCCATTTACTGTAAGGGAAGTCTGTGTAACTACGTCTTGAGTAAATGTCTCAGTTTTCTGTGTAGGAGAATAATTAGGCCATCAGCATCTTCTGTGATGAAGAATGTAGTCTAAATTCTTCTCATAAGGGCTGCTCCACTTGGCCTAAACAATTAAGATCCATCAACTAAAACAATAATGTTAATGAACGTTAACTTATAAAAAAAGAAGGAAAATTTGATTGTCACAGTTAATTAGCCATACCACCCAGGAACACTAGTTCTGGTTTCAGGAAGTGCTGAGCAAAAAGGTAAAACCAACACTGGAAGTCAGAACTGCCATCACAGATAAATGCCCTAAAACTAAGCCTTACACTAAATCTGTCTGTTACCCAGCAAATATTTATGCAAAATGGAAACAAGGAATGATTTAAAGTTGCCTGCACGGTCCTTGGAATACCTTAGACTTGTGCTTGGCAAACCGTGTTAGTTGGGCTGAATCTGGATGGGTTTGAGTCACCCTCTGCAGAAGAAGGATTTGAACGCAGGTGTCCTCACACATTTCTGAGCATATTCCTTAAAAACTGAAAGGCAGAGAAGTACCACTGGGATAAAAATCCCCATTCATTTCCTTCAGCAGTGTTTTGAAGGACAGTACTCATTTGCCCCAGACTCCTGACGGAGCTGGCTCATGCTCCTACCTGCAAATGTTGCACCAGGTGCCACCGTGCCTGGGTGAGGTTCCTGCATGTTGTAGTACAGATTGGTGTTTGATGTAGGGGTTTCCTATTCCTTGCTTTGTGAAATTTCACATGCAGCATATCTATTGCAACTGCCTTTTATTTTGTGCACTCCAACTCTTCTCAGCATTTCCATCAGCCTCTCTCAGTACTGTAGATTCTGTCTGGGAAATGGGAAAAATCTGTGTGTTCCTTCAGTGCTGAACCTTTCCAGCCCTCTTCCTATATAACCAGACCTCGTGAACCATAAAGGACATACCTTCTGTCAGCTCAGGGAAGCATTTAAATCTCAGCTGAAAGTCTGAAGGTTATTAAAATAAATGGAAATAGAGTATGCATATGTGCAAATTACTTTTTCACAGAGCAAAAGACAGCTCCAAATCTGTTCCTTCCTTTTATTATTTTCATTACTCCATGTGTGAGATCTGTTTTGTCTTTCAGGCATACAATCTACCCTCAAAGTAAAGGATGGAGGACACTATATTCTATGCAATAGTGCTGATGCTATAGCTAGAAAAATTAAAAAAAAAAATTTAAAAAAAAAAAAAAGTAAACCCAGACACTTCCAAGGCACCAATGCACTTGACAAAAAAATTGCATAATTTTACTCTGTTCAGTCTAGAATATGCTTGATAGTAAGATCTTACAATTATATAGAACTTTTCATTTTCAACAATCTGTATGTGGTCTGTAAAGAGACAATGAGTTCATGTGCCACTTTCGAATAAGCACTGAGACACAGAACAATGAGAGAGTAGGAATCACCTGACCAAAACCAAACTTTTCCAGATACTGGAATTAATTCCTTACTACTTCTTGATGATTTTTGACCTTTGTTTAATCTGAATGAACTGACTAATAAAGAATGCATCAGTTTTAAATGCTGCCACTGTGCTTTTTTGATGGCCAATTTACCATGTGAATGAGTGTACTTTCATAAGAAGACATTACCATTGATTTTTTTAATGCTAAAGTTTATCGTAATAAAAATGTGCACACTATTGTCCCACAGGTGTTAAATTAGATCCTTTAATTTATTGGTGGAATGAACCAAACAGTAAGGGAACACAAGGAGAATCAAGAACAACACTAAAGATGAAGCTAAAAATTTCAGATACTTTAATGATTGAATAATGTAAATTTTAAGTTATATTTTTTTTAATTAAGAAGCTTCTTTTTTTAAGAATTATCCTACTAAATTTTTTATGTATTTCCAAAAGGAATTTCAGTCTGTCATACTTCATTTGTGAAGTATACAATTACCAATTAATATGCAGCTATGAAATTTAGGCACACATAAAACCAGGTAATATCTAATATCTGTGATGTCTTTATTTCACTTTCCTTTGAAACATCTAGATTAGCGACAGCCAGGACTTCATTGGACTAAGTTAACTCCAAAAGCAACCCCATTTATTGATGTCTGGAAAGAATTATTTCAATATTTTAATTACTGTTTTTCTTATTAATAAGCTTTGATAATGTATGCACCATAAGAAAAAAAATCGTTCTTTAGAGTGCCTTGTTGAAGCTTCTATATATTTTCTATATAATCTGAATGGGGAAAAAAAGGAAAATAAATGTATTCTGTCTAGAAGCACTTGTAGTTTGTGATCATTTACTGGTTTACTCAGAAATCATTGTAATTATGGTGTCATTTGTAACAGAACACGGAAAAATATCTCTTCATTAGCTGGCATTTATTTCAGGCTGCACAGACCCTTGTAATTTTAGTTTGCAATGAACCACCCATGACTCATCGTATTTTGCTAGCAAGTGTTATGAGGCTGTACAGAAAAAAACCCTAAACAAACTTTCTCAGGTGTTTTGGGACCTGTCAGGGTAAACATTTTGGTATTTATAACACAGGCCATGTAACTTCCTGAGCCACACTGAAAGACATGATTTGCTGTCCAGTGGGTTAAAATTATATTAACTTTTATTACCTTTTGGAAAAGTGCTTTGCAAAGACTCATTCTTCTGCACTGAACAAAAATGACTGGTTTTCAGACTAAACATACTTTATGCAAATGTAAATTTAGAATATAAAAAGCTGATAAAACTTAACTCTAAATAATATGTGTACAGTTATGATCTGAACATTTGCTGTGTGCAATTTTTTTTACTCTCTAAAGAACAATGACAAAATATTGGCCTTTGACTTGGTTTAGAGGACACATGAGTCACCAATATGCCATGAGAATATCCAGTTGTCAAATCAAATTTATCATTTGTGTTAGCAGACTTGTTTAAGTAGAAATAATTACTTTACATTGGACTTTAGACAATTAGGTCAAAATTTCATTTAAAAATGGAGAAAAAAATAAGCTGCCACTCTATTTTATTATAGCATTAGTGTCCACAGTACTCCAGGTCTTACCTGAAACTTCTGTCTTGGTGAGAGAAATCACTGTTTTCTAAATGAATTTATGAGTAAAGAAGAAAATACCAGATTCTTAGGCAAACAAGTAGCCTAAGAATATGTATAATGTACAAAATATAAATATTCTTATCATAAATCGTTAGAGTTTATTCACTTACATAAATGCACAGACATCTCAGTTTGGATGAAACTGTTGCAAGCAGAATTATAACTCTACTGGTGTTTGAACAATTCTAAGTGAGTATATTCTTTTTTCCAGGGAAAGTATGCCTCTACAAACTGCTTCTTGCAATTTCTAAGTAGCTTAGATAGAATAGCTTCTAGATTTTGCTGTTCTTATGGTTCCTGAAATCAAGGCTGTAAGTAAAAACTAAAAAAACCAAACCATAATGACAAAACACTCCACAAAAACAAAGAAGAAAAACCAAAGCCCAACAGCAAGCAGAAAAACAGTAAAATAAACTAAACACACAATTTTGCAGTGGAACAACTTCAGCTGGTATGTGGACTAACTGTTACTTCACCATTTAAATGTGGTTGTTCCCAATATAGATCCCTGTACAGTTTCTAGGAAGACAGCAAAGACCTGTTCCTCTGGGTCAGACCTTTTCTTGCACAAATTTTCCTTTTGTGCATTGACTTTGTGCCCACGTGGGGTGCCCGGGGCAGCCAATGCCCTGCAGCAAGAGCTGTGGACCTGGTGGTGCTGGGGGAGAAGGGCAGCAATGAGTTTGTCTTTGCAGCATCCAAACTGTTTCCAGTTTATTAGCCCTAATAAAGAATCTTTAACATCAGCTCTTACAGCCCCTTTGGACTCAGATACAGAGATAAAACTGGAACCATCTCCTTAGGAGAGCTGAAGGACTGCCATCCAGAAGCCTGAATACACTGCTTAGCCAACCCCAGCTTTTAGCTTCTCTGAGCAGCTGCTGAGATCTTAAGTGATTACACAGCTCTACAAAGCACTGCAGTTTCAATGTGTTTTGGGGGGGAGTCTCTACTCGGTTCATTTACCGTGAACAGCTATTCCACAGCTGAGATACAAAGCTATCCCTTGTCTTTTTGTCTCTGTTTAACGTATAATTATTGTTTCTTAATTGCAGTTTAATACCATGTGATTTTTAATTCTACATGCACCCTCTAGGTACACTTTAATTCATGCACAAGATGAAAATATATTTTTATTTTAACATTTTTGCAAATAGGTAATTTTGCTTGCTTTTTAGTTACAAAATGTATTTTAAATTATTAAAAAAGTGCCTAGATCAATTTTTCTCATATGTTTCAGCATTGTCATTAAAACTGTCTAATTCGGAAAAAAAAAATTACAAATTCTTATGACTACATGGCAGGTCACTGAGTGGTCAAAAATCATGATTAAAAATCTTACCTTGAAAGTTATCTGCTTCTGCACAATGTACTGCTACCAAAACAATTAACATAAAGTTTCTTATATTAAAAAAAAAAAATTGTGACAGCCAATCCTTACTGAATTTCTTGTGAAAATCTCTGGGAAAAGCCTCTTGCAGGCTTCATGCTGTACTGCCCAGTTATGTTACCAATTTGAGAATAGCCCACAGTACCTGTATTGAGTTTTCTTTTTGAAAGGTGCATTACCCATATTTTCCAATTCCTATTACCTACTTAGGCAGCATCTGTGCAGTTTGGTTGACTTTAGTGGAATTATTTTTGATAAAGAGTGGACTGTCCTAGGTGCAAACTGTGAGAGTTCATGGCTCTTTGTGCTAGAATTCCAATGACGCTTTTCCAGCTCTGCATAAACCTTAGAAAATATAATATTGTCAGCAGAGTATCTTCTATGAGGGGTAAGAAATCCTATTTTTCCTTCCAGGGAAGAATCACTGGTAGAAATCTGGGCAAGCAGAAAGCTTGCTGCTTCTTCTTAATGACAGGATGATGGTGAGGAATGTCTGTTGCTTTGTTACTGGGAGGCAATTAATTGTGTAAATTGGACCCTGGAATGAAATTAGTCTGTTAGTAATGTCTTCGGGACAAAGCAAGAAATGAAAGTCACTCATAAACAGGTGATTGAAGTAGAAGGTCTTACAGATACAACATAGGAAGTTACTGAAAAATCTCAGTAGGTCTGTCTTTCTTTTGCAAGACCAAGCTTTGTTTTTATTTCCGTATTCATTAAAGGCTTTAAGTATTTGAAGGTTGAGAACAGTAATGTTCACATTTTAGGCCCCTGATCCCAAGAGGGGAATCTGAGGACAGAGTTGAGAAACCAAATTATGTAAGAAGGGTGTGTAAGAAGGAAGTGTAAGAAGGAAAATCTACTTCAAGTGGTCATTATTTTAATCTCTAAAAGGTGAAAGGTGAAGGTGTGGATTAGGCACATCAGAGTAAGGGGTTTTTATTCTCGTCTACTACATCATTAGATGTAGTTTGGTCAGAATCTTGGTGTCCTCTGCTCAGCCATAGCCACACTTTAACAAATGTATGTGCTTGAGAAAGTTTCAAACCATGGAGCCAGGAAACTCATTTGGGGATTTTTTGGACCTAAAGTGCAACACACTGAGGTATGGTACATCTTTTTCTTGGATTGGGGCTCAAAGCCCGTCAGATGCAGTTCCTAAGAGAACAAGGACCGGCACGTGGTTTAACAGAGTCCTTTGTAGTGTGAGATACAGTGTGAGGTGTCCGTGTTCTCCTGGTAGCACCAGCTAGGAAAAGGGACACCAGGAGAAGGGTCGAGTGATGTTAGCATGAATCAGTCAGAAGTGGACTTGATATGTTTCAGCTCCATTCACAAGACTCTGTGTTTTTTGCATTAATGCGTAGTCTCACATATTTCTGTCTGACTTGGAAATTCTTTGCAAGTAGTCACTCATTTTTTGACAATTTCAGGAAGTTACCAGTGTTTTGTGCTTGTGCTTAAAAATTAAGATTTTTTTTGCAAGGCATTCAGTTAAAAATGCTTCCTGTGTTAAATACTTGCTGAAAGAAAGGATTAAAATGTATTTAAAATGTTGGACAGGTCCTGTTGTGCACCCATAAATATAAAGGATAGAAATGAAAAGGCTGAAATAAAGGATATAGCTGTTGTGGGTGTTTGACTATTCAGAAAGTAGAAAGCAACAAATCAGGCAAGGATTTTAGTAAATCTTCAACAGGTTTTCTGTGTGCTGATACGTACAGTAATCTGAATAAGTCTACTTAGTGCAGCAGACCATGAACTAAAGTTGCTCCTATTAATTTAAGCTGGGTCATCCAACTCACCATACTCCTGCCAGAAGCACACTGCAATAATCATAGAGCCACAGAATGGTTTGGGTTGGAAGGGAAATTAAAGATCATCTCACTTCCATCCCCCTGCCATGGGTAGGGACACTTTTCACTAGACCAGGTTGCTCAGAGCCCCATCCAACCTGGCCTTGAGCACTCCCCAGGGGTGGGGAGTCCACAACTTCTCTGGGCAACCCCAGCGCCTCACCCCCTCACAGGAAAGAATTTCTTCCTTATCTCTAATCTACATCTACCATCTTCCTGGAGCCCTCTCTCTTCCAGGCTGAACAGCCCCAACCCTCTGAGCCTGTTTTCATGGCAGAGGTGCTCCAGCCCTGAGAAACAGTTTTGCAATAAAGGAACTGTGTTCGAGTCATACATGGGTCACTACAGAAACATTTAAAAAAAATGTTACCAGCTAATGGTAGCAGTGCAGAACACCTTGATTTGAAAGTTGTTCTTTCTGCCAGAAACTTCTGTAGAAAAAAATCTGGGTTTAAGCTTTGAAGAAGAGGTTAGAAGTTAAGGAACTGGAGACATGACTTACTAGAACTCATACATATTTTATTTCTTTTAATACCTCACTTTTCACCCCACCAAAACAGCTTCTAATGGATTCTCAAGTCTCTAGAGACGATTTTTAACATTATTTTTTGATAGAATAAAGTGCATCCATATGTCTGCTTTATTGAATATTCCTAGTGCTCTTTGGAAAATAGCACTTCTCTTGACAGCAATACTTTTTTGCCTTTTTTTTTTTTATTATTATTAAATATTTTGGAAGACCAGTTCATACAGATTTAGCCTTAAATTCTGATTCTGGTTGCACTGCTATACAATGTGCAGATTTGACATTTCAATAAATGCCTGAAAAGAACAAATGAAAAGATCCTCGTTTCTGTCACTTAATCAATGTTGTGTCCTTAGTCAGATAAGGAATCTAAGTGATATTCTTCGTACAATACAAAAAAAACTTTGTAAGCTTATTCACTTCCTATATGGTATTGTAAAACAAAGTTTAAAATGAAGCTTGATGGATAGTTCAGCAAATTTTTGTTGATTGTTTGTCTAGGAAGGTAACTGTCCCAGCATGAAATCTAGTTACAAATCATGCCAAAATATTTGGAGTGGAGGGAAATGCATGGGAAGGAGTGACAAGGCTGTTAGAGGAAAGTGTGAAAGTGGACTGCAGGCAGTCTTATGAGAAACTGTTCTAAATACTAGTGTCATGTTTTCCTGCATCCCTCAAGAATATTTTTTTTTCCTCTTTCTCCTTTATGATTCCACTTCGCTTTTACCCTCTCTAAAAGCATGTCTACATTGTTAGTCACTGTATTAACTGCTGAGGGAGACCAAATGAGTAGTTCAGACTGGATATTTTGACTCTTAGATAGCTAAAGATTAATCATATTTGTTCTATGGTATCATTTAATGTATCCCTAGTAAGTGAGGAATGGAAAATTAGTGGATCTGTGAGAGTCAAGAATCCTTCGGTGTCAATGGTTTGGGTGCTTTCAGCTTTAATCTTCCTGTTCCAGTATCTGAGGCATTAATTCCCTGACAATTCAAAACAGCGTCAGGGAGCCCTTCAATAAATTAAAATCTGAAAGGAAATGAAAGCAAGCAGTGTATGATGGTGAAAATGGATGAGGAGTTAGGACCTCGGTAAGGATTGTGAGTAGCCCAGGTGGTGCCCCAGGGTACCCAAGGGCAGCCAGGCATGGCCAGCTCTCCCTCTGCGACCTGTTTGGAGTTTGCAAGTTTAGAAGATCAGACAGAGATATTTGCTTTTGCACAAAAAAAAAAAAGTGCCTTCAGTTTTGCAACTAACCTAAAGTGGTTTTGAGGGGAGTCTGAAACTTATACCCTTGAAGATACTAGAGACACAGAGAGTTCTGCTTCATAGTATTAGTAGAGAAGTAAAAGGTGAGAAGTATAGGAAGTGGGGACAAAAGCATATGGATAACAAGCTAAATATATAGAATTTGACTTAGCGGCATTCCTTTTCTCTGTCACTGTAACTCCCTTGCTTTATAAGTAAAGTATTTTTATTCAGGATTATGCAGTGTAAGAGCTACAATGCTGCCTTATGCTGGGAGAAGAGAGTACAGGGAGAAGCAAATCAATTGATGAGAATAAGTGCTAACAGCATAATACCTCTACTTTCATGCAATTGAATCTGTGAGTTTGTTAAGCAATTTTTTCCTCGAAAACCAAAGACTATATTTCTTTAATTATGGTAAAAATCCTATGGTAAGCAATCCCAAGCATTTTGCAAGACTCATCAACACATTTTTAAAAGTCCTTCTCTAACAGTGCAACAATTTGAATTTTGTTAAAGTGTAGCATGCTGTGGCTAAAACCTACTGATGGGAACACACCACTGGGGTATTTTTTCTGCAAAGATGTTTATGTGCAGATCACAAGTGGTGATGCACAGCAGCAGATTAGCAGTGAAATTTGATCTTATTCATTTTCTCTAGGTATGTGGAATTAGAATTTCCAAACATAGTAGTTTGGAAATTTAGCAGTTGCCTGGTCCAGAATGCAACTTCATAATCATGCTGGTTTTACAAACGGGTTTCGAATGGTGGTTTCAAACGCGGAGGCTGCTGAATGATCTTCTCAGACAGAGCTTCAGCAGGAGCTTATTAGCCAGCCTGGGAGGTGTGTACTTAAACTGATTCCAGTCTATGAACGGGAGGACAGCATTTTTCTAATCGACCTTCAGCACATAAAATGCAAGTAGGTTTTCCAGCCATCTAATAAGCAATGGAAAGAGAACAAGATTTTGTTATAAGTGTGTATACACTTTACTAGATACTTCAGCTTTCTGGTGCATGTAACGTTTTTAAGGTAGCCTAAATATTGAATAAAGAGCTCTATTGGGCTTTTTATAGACTTTTATCATCTGTTAGGTGTTCGTTCTTTAAGGGAAAAGTCAATCATATTACTGTGAGGTAGCAGAAGTTCCACCACTTCTCAGCTCCTCTCTTCCACCTCTGATGCACTCGATAGCATCGAGTCTGGTGTTTGTAATGGATCTGACTGTTCCAGGAAGCCCTGGTTAAACAATTGTTTTTAAAGTCTAATGCCAGCTGCAGCACCACAATATGTGAAACCCTACTCTTCAGAAGAAGACTGGTATGCATTTCACTGATATTCTGTATCTTTTAATGAAAATATATTGTAAAGGAATGTTTTATTTCAAGAAAAGCATCTTCCTAAATAACTTTTGAAGGAATATATGACATTGGAATAAATGGACAACTGTTACATAATAAAAATACCATTTATACACAAACTTAAATTTCTTTTCAATTAAAGCTTGTAAAATTTTTGATTAGTTAAAGCAAGGAAGCTATATTTACTCTTTCTTTCTTGAGACTCTTAAATGCAACAGCTGGAAATGAAATTCAGTGCTTCTTCGCTTAGGCATACCAGCACTGGAAACAAACAAAAATTTTTTGTTGAGAAACAGGCTCAAAAAGTCCTAAAACATCTGTCTCTCTTACAAGCTTTTTCTAAGGGCATGACAGTTCATATTTCTTGGAGAAAGGACGTGTCAAAATGCCTGTCTTTAAAGTGCAGAAAATTATTTGCAGCTAAGAGTATTTTGCATTGTATCTAGTTTGGAATGTAAAAATTAACATACCAGTCACAAAGGATTGAACCTGTTTATGAAAGTCTGGGCAAAAATTGATTCATTTTGCACTGAAACTTCTGGGGGATGGAGGAAGGCACCTTGAGGCCTTGAGTGATGAAAAATTTCAACCACAGTCCTTACAAGCAAGACAAGCTTATGCAGCTATACAAAAATGGTTAGAGTATCATGAATTTTACATGCGCTGTTTTCCCATAGGAATCTGTTTAGAGAAGTGGCACTTTAGATGGGCAGGTCAGAAGTCTTTCAGATGCAGAAAGACATCAGACACCTGTTTATCCTAGAAGAGCTTGGCTATGAAAAAGTTCTTAGTTATGGAAAAGGCATGAGTGATGTACCATACCCATCATTATGGAAATAGTTTAGGGCATGATCTGGGAAAAACAAGGAAAGGTTATTGTTACTGTAAACTGAGAGAATTTGAGAGAAAACTGAGAATTATCATGTTGGATAATCAATGATATGCTTTGTGGACACAGAATGCTATATCTTCTATTTTTGAAGGACTTATATCTACAGGAAAGTAAACGTGAAAATGAAACTTTGCTTAATTTGAAATATCATGTTAAGTCAAATGACTAAAATAATCCTGTCCAGCAAAATGGTGTCCTGTTTTCTGTGGCTTGCCAGAAGGGATTTGGAAGTTTCAAAATACATGTTGTGTTCATCAGAATAATTTTCTCATTATTTTGTCCTGCTCATCAGCAATACATATTTTTCTCTGTAAGTGTAGCAGCTATGTAGCCATCAACAGAGTGCTTTGGGGAGAGGGAGGGGGAAAAAAACCTAGCTGCAATAACATTTGCCTTAGCTAAAGGAGTGGTATAAAGAACATCCCTTGAGTGCAAGAAGAATGTTAATGTCAGACAATTAAGCCTTCAGAAACAGTGAAATGCCAGTTAATATGGCATTATTAACTATTGAATAGTGTTAACTGTCCCTTGTGCACAGGTATCTCCTGATATTCCTTAATGGTACAATTACTTACAGTTTATCACTCGATATTGTATAACGTCGCATATTTTTCATCTGTGGCATAAGACCTGTCTCTGTTATTAAATGTGGGCAATAACAGAAGAATTGTTAATAATAAAGAGGAGATCATTTTTTGTTGGCCTTCCCATATGTGTACAACTGAAAGTGAGTAAGACTAAATATTTTTATTCTCATTTTAAATTTGTTCAAATATCTACCAAAGGGGGGGAAAAAAAAATTAGGAGTGGGGAATCTCAGTGTCAGCAAATCTGAAAATATTTTTTTCTCATCAAATTGCAGTTTCTTATTTTCCTAAATTTCAAAGATTTAAGAAAACATCTTTTCAGTAATAACAGTAAATGTGAATCTACCATAGCATCTTTGTGCTGTAAAATGCAGAGTTTCTTTTTCATCAGAAGCCACTTCACCATTTAGGGCTATCAGTACCTATAAACTTTAGGCAAGTAGGTGAAAATTATGAAACTATATGTAAATGCAAATTAGAATTTTTAGAATATTTGTGCAGAAGAGTGCAAGTTCAGTTTTCATACAGAAATAATGTTTAAAACCTTATTGTTATTTTTTGCAAGCATTTTTCTGTTTGTTTTAAAATATTCCAGCTTTTCTCCTGCAGTTTTATCTTGCAGTGCCAAAGTTATCTATGCCCAGATCACAAAAAAATATATAGATATCCACTTTCTATTTTAGTGGCTGACTTTGATATTATAGTACATACCTTTGTCTTTTCAAATAGCCCTTAGAGCATATTTCTTACTGATCAGCTGTGCCATTTAATGCCATGATTGATGATGTTAAAAATAGTTCCTATTCTTGTATTGTAATATTCCTATTTTTCCTAAATAGTTGTGTTGAATCATCTCTTTTTCAGTGTCCTGTGACAGCCTGTTTCATTACCATTAAAAGCTTTCTTGTTCTGATACTGAAATACTCTTAAATACATGGGGTTCTATAGCCACTGTGAAGAAATGAGAGGATTTGCAGAAGAGCCAAGATTTCATTTCAGTTGGTTCATCTAAAGAAACATCAAATTTCCATCAGTTCCAGTGGTGGTACAGTCATGGGTGCTCTGTGGCTGCTGGTGAAGCAGTGAGGGGTCTGTGTCTAGCTCTGCTCTTATCTTTATATGTGGTGCAGACAAATTAGAAATCAGCTGCAGGGAAAACCTCCAAGAAATATAAAAACAGAAAAATTTGTTCCCTCAGTTTGCTCAGCTCAACATTAACAGGCAAAAAAAGAAAAAAAAAAAAAGAAGAAAAAGAACAGGAGAAGGAAGAGGATGAAGGGGAAAGAAAGTGGTTTAATTTGCAACATAAACTTTTTTTTCATGGAACAGTTACAGGTATTTCACTGTTGTGGGGAGAGGAGGGTACTGTAAGCCAAGGACTGGAAACAGATGTCAGAGACATTCAAATTAAAATTAAGGCATACATTTTTAAGAGTAAGGCCAATGAAATCACCAAAGAAAGAAGGGAAAGTCTCCAGCTTTTATCATCTTCAAGCCTGTAGATGTTTCTGGAAACAGTTGCAGCAACATGAATTAATAGGCTTAGTACAGGGGTCACTGTACTGGTTGAAATAGCATATCCTGCAACATGTGGGAGGCCAGACTAAAGGATCTAAAGGTTTTTTTCTGACCTTGAACATCAAGCATTAGTATCGGTAAGATTAAAATATAACTGCATACCTTTGCTCTTGTTCAGGGTGGTTTTTTATCTTTCCAAATTGGCAGCCACCAAATGACAGATCTGGCTTCTCTGTGTTATGCTTTTAAATTAGCCACATTTGTGATGCAGAAATTCAGAAAATGTAATTTGCCTTAAAACAGAAAAGAAGTAATCTTAAGACTGTCACATGCTCAGTTCCATGTTTAGAGACATAAATATTGCTCAGTGACATTTTTCTAACCCAATCATTGTTTCAGTAGCCTTTGGCAGCCTGGCTAGTTTGAATCTGAAACTCTGAATAAATTATTTATAAAATTCAGCATTTTTCAGTAACATTTTTTTCTTGTTTGTGGTGTAGTAGTTGGCCACTATCCCAAAATGCATCCTTTTTCCCTTTGTGGTATTCTATTTTGGCACAGAATAATACAGAGATTATTATTAATAATAATAATTATGATGAAGATGATGGTGATGATGGAAGTAGCAATAGTATTGAGTACTGAAAGTGGCAATAGTAATGAATATCTTTCTGGGGACTTGTTGGGCCCACAGATAACTGTTATGCTTGCAGAACAGAAGCAAACACAAGACACATAGCATAAGTTAGTATAGCATAAAAAGAAGGAATTTCTGGCATGAGAAACATATTTGCAATGAGAAATTAATTTTATACTTGAGTTCATCCTGCAGATCAGTATCACAAGATGCAGGCTGGATTCATTTTGGTTGAAGATAAACCAGAAAGTGGCCAGCTCTGACAGGCCCACCACGAGTCCATGGGATTAGACTAGTTGATGCTGTTTTAGGAGATGCTATAGTGCTGGCAGCATGCTCAGAAGTTAGCTTTCCTCTTGGTTTTCCTTGATGTATGGCTGTTGCTGTTTCCCCAGGGACAGCAAGGAAAGCAACATAAAGACTCCAGTACACAGACCCAGCTCATTCAACTTTATTACAAAACCGCGCGCCTTGTATAGAATACTGCGCACAGGTATTATACTATTGGTTATTATGATGAACACCCCTTAAAGCTATTGGCTAATGACAAATACTCTATTTTCCTAACCCTCTTCTTAGCAAAACACCAGGTGCAGAGAACGTTGACATATTTTGCTGATACATTCTCATAACAATCTTAACAGAACCATGAGAAAGTTACTCTCTGCTGCAAACATGCCTGAGATTCTCTCTGCTTGGCTCTGACAGTATCCACATATGGCATTCCTTGGCTGCTGAAATATCTCCAACCAAAATATGTTGATATCTTCATGCACTGACTATTCCCTTTCTGAATAAGGGCATCTGCCAGCTCTTCTTTGAGAACTGGTGAATTAGTACATCTTTTATGTGTTCCTTAAGAGCAAAACCCAGATATTCTTTTCATGGTGTCTTTGGTCTATTGTTGATTAAAAGATGCCTCCAGACTGCAGTACAGGACAGACTGCTCTACTCAATTTTCTGTGAAATGTCTCTCCATTTGTTTAATTAAAGCATGAAAAATCAGATGCCTTTGTGGAATACCTCTGAATTCACCTCAGGAATAAGATCCTAGCTTCAAGTGAAGTCAGTCTCTAAACAGCCAGCCATGGATGCTCTACTTCAAGCTTCAACCAACATCCCACATTCATAACTTTTTGAAATGTTTTGGTTTCTTTCTTTTTGCTGGGACAAACATGATTTTGACTTCCTTCACTGTCTCAGTTAAAACAAGAGAGTTCCTCAGCTCTAGATGTTCCCCCTCAGGAGTTCACTATTTTGATGTAGAAACTAGTTCTGAATCTGAATTAAACTGACATGCTTACATCGTTGCAACTTGTTATTTGTCCAAAAGAAATCTGATCATTGGCAAGGAGTCTAAATTATTTTTTGTTTATAATGTTCTTTGACTACAAGCAAAAATATTATTCCCCCTCAGTGTTACAGAGTCTGAAGGTCCTTAGGGGGGTTGGCTTGTGCTATACTGATACAGACATGTATAGATATTTCCTTTTTTATGAGGCATTTCTTTAGGTCTGACATCTATTGCAAGTAAGAGGTATAAAGATATAGATGTGTTAGGTTCATGCAGATTTGTACAGACCAATACTTGCTTGTTTGGGACATCAAGAACCTTGGTCCCATGGAGTTCACTTCCTCTGAGGTCTCAGTGTGGGTGGCAGGGCCAGTAGGACCTGCTGGCTATTAATACTGATCCCCAAACTGCATTACTTTTTCAGTTATCTGTACAATTTCTGAGAACTTCACATTGAGCAAGTCCAATGTTACCTTTAAGTTTTTCTGTCATGTAAACTAACTTAGTTTTGGGGCATCACTTGGCAGCTCAAGGAGCCTGCAGAAGCAACCTCAACATTCTAATCGAACCCTTAGCACATTTTAGTCTGAAGGGACTCCTGAAACAAAAACCCTCCTTCCTAATGTGCAGCAGATGATATGGTTTATTTATTGCATGAAATATGCATTGTAAAGTCATTGTTTCATCCTGTGCCATCATCCTTTGCCTGTCTTCCTAAAGCAAAAGAGACACTTGCAGAAGCCCTAAATGTAACCATCTGTTTTTTCTGCTCTGTCACCTTATACCCCAAAATCTGAATGCAGACCTACTCTGGCATTAACATTATTTGAGCTTGTTAGTATAGGATAAGTAAACAATCTGACTTGCACACTAGCATTGTTCTGCATATGAGGCCCAAGTTCACCAGTATTTGTCCAAGAAGCCTCACAGTAGTGTTTCAAAATGGATAAAGGTAAAATACTTCAAGCCAAGTACTGTAGTTCCTTTCAGTCTTCAAGTGTGTAGAAGAGAATACATGAGATGAACAGAAATTTTCTTTACTATAGCTGCACAAGCATCCAAGAATCCAGCCTTTTATTGTTTTAATTTCCTTTTTTATTGCAGTCTTAGAGAAACGGAGAATTTTTACTAGCTTCCTGATTTAAAACCATAAATCTCTCAATTTTTTCTGTATGCTAGTTTAATATTGTCAAGCATGTTAAAATTAGAAAAAGGTAAATTGACTGCTGGCATTTCTTACATGCTGTAAAATTTACTTACAGTATTTTGGGCCTGTAGCATTAAATGAAGGAAATAGCATCAGGAAAGTACAGATCTAATGTTTTACGGAGTATGCATCAAAATCTCAACAGACAAAGGCAGGTGAAATTACGGGCACATCCTGCTTGATAATGTTCATATTTTAGGCTCTTTTAATGGCTTTGTACCATATGCAGACTGATATTGACCTTAACATGCACAGATAAACTGGAAATGTGTAACTATTAATCCACACCTCAGTGGCTTGCCAAATTCTTTATTGTCCCATGATTTTAGCCCTCTAGTTTTCTCTTTTAATTAAGTAACAACTGTGAAAATATAATAAATTCTGTGCAAAACAACTAAGCATACTCCTGAACTACAGACTGTATTGATTTCAGTCCAGTAGATCATAGCCATGGGGACAATGTGCCTGCAGGAAAACAAAGTGAACCTACAGCTCTGTCATCTCATTTTTGTCCCCTGATGTGACACCTTTCTGCTTCTGGGGATGCAGAGTGAGCAATTTTAGTCCAGCTGTAATCATGTGTTTTGTTCTGTGGCTCAGCAAACTGGGGTATTAGAGAAATGCAGCAGCAGTCTCTTCCCCAGAGGTTGAGGGCATCGTGTCTCTGCAGGCAGAGTGCATGATCTTGCTGGAGTACCCACCATCTGCCTGCCTACAGCTCCTGGGAACAGGAGCATTTTATTTCTCTGTTGAAACATATTATGTAAGCACACATATTTTTCACAATTTAATTTTGTACGATGCACAGTGTCTCTTTTGGTCATTTGCATTTTCCAGCAGTGCTAATTAAATCAGCACAAGGGGACTCAGCTAACCAACTGAGACTGTCCCAGAATATAACAGCCTCTTCATGCACTGAGCAGCTGGTTCAGTGCTCCAAGACCAAGTGTTGTCTTTCATGCTAAAGTACCATTCTACACAAAAGGTACCTTTGATGGCATAAAGGCATTGCTCTATTGGCTATAAATACAGGAATTTTGAAGTGTTTACTGAGTGGCATTATAAAGACTTCAATTTTTTGTGTTTTAAAAAATCAGTCCCATTTTTGTAGGTTTTTGAGAACAGGCTAATTTGAAGCTACATTGTGTTTGCATGCTGGGGATCTACTATTTTTGTCTGACCCAGAGACATGGGCTCATGCAGTCTGGCTGTGCCTAGAAGGGAAGAACAGTGTAGCACTGCATAAAAAACTCTGTCAGCAGTAACTACACGGCAATTGTTTGCTTTGTCATCTACAAACCTCTATGTTGTCTTTTGTGGTTATTCATTTGCTTTCATTTCATCCTGCTAGCTTGTCTCTGAGACAAGTAGGAAGATTTTCCTTTCCATATGTGTAAAAAAGAGTGACTGTAGGAATTGTATCCTCCATGGGAGTGATTCAGAGGCAGAATTGGGTGAGAGGGTGTCTGTCCTGCCACATTGGAGCAGGCAGAACACCCAGACTCTGATGGTTCCCTTTTTCCCTTGACAAAACGTCAGAGACAGATGAGCAAACATAATGACCCAGAGTGTGATCCAGAGCTATAGTTCTCTGTTGTGAAATTTTCTGGTACCTGGAGCTGAGTGCTTTTATGACAAATTGTGATATTTAATGTTATATTTCATTAACACCTAAGTAGGGTGTTAATTCCCTTTCAGTGGAATTAACAGCATGATCTTGTAAATCTCTAAATATTACATCTACTGCTAATCTAGTTATATCTTGTTTGATTTGTTTTTAAGCCTAATAATGACCTGTTCCACTAGTAGAGCAGAATTTGTTCCAGGTGACCTCAAGCACTCCACTGTCTTCACTCTGTTCTGTCTTGACTGAAATGCAGGTTTCTTAGTGTGCACCACTTCAGTGTTATCCTACAAGGGCTAAACAGTGCATCCACTGGTCCAGTGGCCTCTCAACACACTGAGACACTCCCCTGCACCTGGCCTGGGGAGAGACGTAGAGCTTGCTCAGTTTCCAGCATGACTCATTTTGGTTTTGTGCACTGAGAAATTTTCTGACTCTCCTGGTTAACTTGTGTGACAGCTGCAAGGTGGTTCCACTGTGGCTGCAAGCTGAGAGGAACATCCCACACAAATGAAATAGAGAGGGCTGTGACACTCGTGCTGAGTATTGTGTTGTTTATAAAACCTTCTCAGCCTCAGGCTTATTTGCATGGTTTTTTTGCCTTTATTTACCATTGCTGAAAAATAGCTGTAAAGCATCTCCCCTTTTAATTTTTCTCAGCATTTTACTCTTGTTTTAACTTGATATGAATGCCATGACACTTGATTCTGGAAAATAGCATTTTCAGAGAAGGAAGTACGTTTGATAACATATATGCAATTCAGTCTCAGGGATTATTAGTAATTTTGTGAACTCTGAAAAATTCAGATTATCTATTGCAAAATTGAGTTTGCAATTGACAAGTTTCATGAGTGCAACGTCTGCAAGATGCTGTTGTGCTATTTATGACTACCAGAAAGTAAGGGAGTAATGCATTATGGTAGTGATTTTTCATGGTACATTATGAGTTCAGACTGAGATGCTATGAAGACTTCAAAAAAACTGGGCGGCCATGATTCAGATACCAACCTAAATCATGTTTTTAAACTATTATTAGGACTCATGCAATGGTAACCTCTGTGAGCTTGCTTTCCTCATGAATTGTGTATTACTGGGATTCTTTTACCCAGATTAATTTTCTTTTTACAGAGTGTCAGCACATAATTCACAGCCTATTAATATGGCAATATTATTTCCAGAAGTAAGGAAAATAAGTCTCTATCTCAGGCAATTAAAATTGTGAAGCTATGATTTAAGTAAAATACCTTTCAAATAATTCAAGTCTGGTAAAGTTATGCCACTATTCCAATTCAGTCTTTCATATTTTATTTAAATACATGTCAGACCTCAAAGTTCCATCACAGCTGTCTTCCACAAAGATAAAATGAAAAGAGTATTGTAGAAAAAGAATATTTGTGTCCATAGTAGATGAACAGTTGTACTGATGTATTAATAGAAAAAGAATATTAAACAGAACAGTAACTTTTCCATTAAAGGTGAGGAGCGATTCCTGTCTGTTTTTGCAAGGAGCTGGCTTTACCCATTGCAAAGCAGACAGGAGAATGTTTGTCCACTGCAAGAGAAATTTGAACAAAAAAGTTCTGCTTTTGCTTGAATAATAAAACTTGTAGCTCCCAGCACAGGGTTTTAGGAGCAGGTGGCCCAGAATGGAGCTCAGAGGGGACTGCAGAGGCTGTGGATGTGGACAGCAGAGGTGGCTTTTGGTACAAGTGAGATGTGTGTGGCTGCTTCCTGCTGACCCCAAGAGTGCTTGCAGGGTTTCGCTGCTGGGCGAGTCACCCTTAAAGCACCGAGAATTGCAGTGAGGCGTAATTTGTATCCAGCCAGAGCTAACGAGGACCCCATTATCACCATTACTGTGTATCACAGATTAATGCCGCATTTTTCAGAGAAGTCAGTTTGTCTCTAATTTTCTAATGAACATGTCAGTAAGCACCATATGGATGTTTTTTGTCTTCCAAGTATACGCATAAAAAATATTTTGCTGCACTTTGATTAAAAATAAAATTCTTCCATCTTTATGACCTTTTTTTCCTGATTAATTTAATTTGTCTGTTGGACATTTCTGATTAATATAAATTTTCCCAGATTACAAAACATCTTCCTGGAAATATATCTAACTCAAATAACAATATAAATGTTTTTCTGAAGGTCAAATCAGCATTAACAATCTGTTCAAATGTTTTCGGTATGATACAGTCAGTCTCTAGTTAAACTTATTCTGTGAGTTTTCATTTTTATGTGCCATCAGTTTGGAAAGAGGCTTTGTCTTTAGAAGAATACCAATAAGATGTATTATTTCCCTTTTTCAACTGACTTCTTGAAATCAGTTTCTAGAACTTTCTTTGGGAGCTGTATCTGAGAGCTCAGTTACATAACAAAGATCGGCGTTAGCAAATTTCATACTCTGTTGTGACACCATTTGACCAAATAAAAGGAGGTTTCTCTGAGTGGGAGCATCTGAATGCCAGGTAGTATTTGACTGCTAGTAAAGACTTCTGTAAATATGTACAAATTTCAAGAGAAACCTATCTGTGTAAATATTGCTGGTTTTTATATGGCTTCAGAGGATGAGTGTGGGTTTTGACATTGTCATTTTGTAAGTAAACGTACAATCTCTTACAATTTTGTTTGTCAAAAACACCTGTAAAGATAATTATTTGCCTTGTAGCAAGTCTTGTAGAAACAATATCAGTCTTTTAAGTATCTCAGTAGCAGTCTTAAAAGTTTGTGTGTAAGTTATAAATCAAATCATTGATAAACTGGAGGCATCTACAAACAGCTGGTTCATAATGAGCTTCAGTGAATTTACAAAACTGGAGTAAAAGGCGGTTCATTTCCAGACAGGCTTTGTAGAGAACAGCAGCATTATTTGAACATCACTTTATTTTTGCACCTATTAATGGGAACACCGAATAAAAGATGAGTATTCTGAAAGCAAAGTGCCCCAAACCATCTTTTCTGCTACAGGAGTGGCAGCTGGACTTCTTTTTACCAGCCAGTTAAATCATGGCATTTCCCAGCAACTTCAATCTAGGACTGTACTGAGCAGTAAATTAACTGAAGAAAACAAAACAAAGTACCTCTAAATATCAAAGGTACAAAATGGTTTTACTGGGTAAACGCCTCTGTTTTGAGGTTAACTTGGGGTAACTTTGAGATTAGAAAGTCCATGTTGCATGCTGCTAGCAGGCTTTGGAATGTTCTACAGCTGGCTTTGCAATGCAAGTCTGTATCCATGAGAAGTGGAGTTCTGTATTGTAATGAGTTGAAGTTCAGTAATCTGAGGTAAAGTACAAAATGCAGATGTGTTTGGCTCAGTTGATTCTCCTGCTGACATAGCCTCTCTGTATCATTGCAATCCACATTTTTGCTTTCAGCACAGTGCACACTTGTGTCTTCACATTTCAAACAGGGGCTTGAGGCTAGCCACAAAAACTAGGGAATAAATTCAGGGCCTGACATGCTTTTACAGTGTTCCTAGAACCAGTCTTCCCCTGTGGCGCTAGTCTCATTTGTGGCTGCTTCAGGGTATCCTGTTTATCTGGTCCTCAGACTACCCCAGAAGGTACAACAAAGGCAGGTGTAACACAGTGGTGAATTGGAGCCTGGGTGTCCTTAGGCAGTGAAGACTCCTCTGTTCTTAGAAACAAAGTGGAAACTTTCTCCACTGTGAAGATCAAAGAGTGTGCAAACCTCAGCCTGTCACTTGGTCTGAGGAGAGCATGTGGAATATATCATCTGCAGAGATTAGGGAATTACATATTTGTACAGAGACCTACATCCAAATATGAATTCTCATAATGGAGAAAATAATTTATTGGCTAGAATTTATTGCAGGTTTTTTAATACAGTCTGTATGTAGCACCATCCTCATGCAGTTTAACCTGTAAGTCCTACAATCATGTATTTTAAACTTTTTAATTTAAAATGCTAGGAGGAAGAAATCAAAGGATAAAGCCAAGGATGCAAGTCTAAGTGTTATAAATATGATACGTATGTATGATATATAATATAAAAGATCCATAAGCAAAAAGGTTAGTAATATAATCCATACCCAAAGAGAAAGGCTACAGAATAGCAGGCTATGAAAGAGAAGGCCATTTCCCATCAATAAATTAGATCTTAAAATGTTTTTCATTGTATATAGCACATACAATAATACCAAGATCTAATTTTTAACAAAGCCTTGAAATTTGTTTAGATCTCCATTAAAGGACCATGGAATACAATTTATTGGAGTAGCTCCAAATATGAAAGAAATTAATTTTCTCCTTGAGGATTTTCTTGCATAATTCCTTCTTAGTTCTCTGTCACACACATTCCACAGTCAAGCTCATAGCTCATAGCTCACCCCAAAGGTTTGAGACTTTGCCGATAAGTCAGATGGCAGACTTGGCTGAAGGTAGTGGTGAAAGGCAGGCAGAAGTGCAAAGACGATGTACAGTTTAATCTAGGGATAGAACAGCTTTAAAGATAAAATGTGTGATCCTCAACTGATGACTGGGAGTGTAATAAATGTTTCTTTTAATTTACTAAAGTTTTGTTTTACTGTTATGGTGATTACATGTTTTACATGGAAACCTGAAGGAACATCCCTTGTTGAATATGCCCATTATACCATGTGAAATGCCAACACTAATCTTTATACTAATCTGAGCACTAGATAGGTTTGTTGAGAATAATTTCCCTTAAATAATAGGCTTAGCTACAGGCCGTATTTTAATAATGAATGCTTATAAAATTCGTCCAAGAGTTTGCATATTACTTGGAATTTTCATACTCTCTCTTAAAAGTGATTTTTCTGGTTAACTGTTGCCAGTTAAAGAAACTATTAAAGTAAATCATCTTATAGTGGCTCATAAGTTTTAAATGCCTGAGATCTTTATTAATCAAGTACTAAAATAAGACATATTTCATTTGTTTAAAAAGTGCCAGTTGTACTACAAACAAGGAATTTATATGAGTAGTGGTAATGATAATTTTTTCTTTAATGAAGGCTTTCTAAAGGATATATTTTTAAAGTTTATTACAATAAAATATCACTGAACTTGTGGGAGGGAAAAAGGAATTGTGGTATTCTTCTTCTGAGAGGATCATCTGGGGAAAAACCTGGGGATACAGCAGGAAATTTTGGTTTATGTTTAAAATCTTTCAGAGTGTAAGATAAAAGGAGTGTTTGGGAGCCATGACTGACACAGGTTTCTCACAACTCTATGGTGTCAGTCCCTCACTGCTGCTCATTGCTGATTTTTCTGCATCAGCCTGGAGGTGTGTGGGTCTGGAGAACAGGACAGGAAGAGGAGAATTATTGGTCACCTCACATTAGGTTGTATATGACAGAATGGAAAAATGAAAGAGATGTTTTCAGAGATGTGGTCATGGTGTCACTAAAATGATTGGAATGACTAAGAAGGGTTCTACAGGGTAATTTGAGATATTCTAGATTCTTACCGGACCATTTAAAAATACATTCAGAAATGAGCAATTAGAGCTTTCACACAGCTCTTTACCTGTGATGACTGTGATTTTCTTGATACATCCCAGAGAGAGTAACAAAAAAATATTCTTGCACTCACCTTCCTGGGTAAAAGAATTTTTTATCTCATTGGTAGAGAAAAGATATAATAAATATCTTTTATTTATACCTGATAATAAATCAGATATTCCTGATATAGCTGATTTCAAGAATTTAGGTCATCATTTAGGCTACTTATAGAAAGGTCAGTTAGATTATCTGTGAATTTTGAAGGATAAATAATCTAGCAGGCACCAAATTGCACTGAGGAGGCGCAGAATAAACTTGAGTTGTTGTCAGACATCCGTGGACCCACCCCATGGTATGGATATAACGCTCCAGGTACCACTTGAATAAATAATTTGGATGAGACTTTCCAGTCGAATACTCCTGCTGAGGATGGTGAAAGCCAGGTCATTAAAGGCATTTGATTTTGCCAAATATATGGCCTATGTTTACAGTCAGAAGTAGAAACTTGTTAAAAATGAAGGGCAAGCCAATCTGATAAAAGAAGGGCAGTAGAGGAGAGGGGGTAGTTTATACTGAAAGTTTATAAGCTTGTCTGCTTTCACAGAGTAACGATACTAAGATATTTCCTTTAGTTTCCCCAGACACAGATCATGTATAGATGCAAATATAGATCTAAAAGTCTTGCTTGCACATAGATATTTCTAACCAGGAGTATTCATAGAAGCCAGAGAAACCAAAATATTTTAAATTTTAATCCCAGCAAATAAAATATCTAAGGCAAATTATTCTCAGATGAGATGCAATTGATTTTACTGTTTAAAAAAACCAAATAATTTACCACACCACATTTTGGGAAATCAATTCAATGAAAGATGATGACACAAGATGGGTGAATACTAATGGGTGAATACTCAGAAGTGTTTGTTGAAAATTTACACCAATAAAAATGAGTTAAGGGTAAAACAAATTATTTAGAGCTACCATTGCAGGAACAAGAGGGATGTTCATGTTTACAACATGTTTTTCGTGGAAAATATAATGCAAGTGTAGACTCCAGCTCGAGCATCGGTGAGTTACCACATAGGAAGTTACAAAAAAGCTGTTAAAATATTTAGGACTAGGGCAAATTATAAACCTTTATCCCTGCCATTTTCTTGGAAATGGCAATTATCTTCAGGTTTGAATCTTCTAATGAGCTAGAAACTATTCGGTACCCTTTTGTCTGTGTGTTCTTTATTGTACTTCTTTTCTGATTGGACTTTGCTACTAGATTTTATAAAAACAAGCAAGCATGAGAGAAATGCATTAGAACACTGTAAAAAGTTATACTTTGCTCATTAAATTCATAAGTATAACATGCAAACAAAGCAGTTTTTTAGTTCATCCAAGTGTGTCTTATTTTGTAATGTCTGGAATCAACTTCAGTCATGGTTATGAGTTTGCCATCATGATTGGTAGCTGTACCTAAGCCATACATACATTATGCAAGAGATCATTACTGGAAGTATTTAATTCACATCCTATGTTTCTCAGCTAGCAAAGCAAAGGGATTCATTGGAGTGAAATGAAACTGAAACAGAGAACAGGCCTCAAGCCAGCAAAAAGGAAAAAAAAAACATAAAAGCACTGCATGGCTGCAAGCCAGTGAATGCTCCATCACACAGTTGTCAGCCTCCTCCTGTGGCAGTGGCCAAAGAACCCTTTAAGTTATGGTCTCTGGGTTGGGTTCCTGAAGCTTGAGCTGTATAATACCTCTGACACACAACAGTGCTTCCTGCTGCTGCCACATGCAGTGAGCAGGATGTGGCTCTTTCCCTCTGAGCTCCAGCTCCAGATCCACAGAGCAGCTCCGGGGGATTTGTGGAATGGCACGATGGGCACTCATGGGCCCTGAGCACCATCCCAAACTCCTCCTCTGTGGGCAGCCTGGGAATAAGAGAAAAGAAGGGGGTTAGGTTCATGTCAGAAGTTTTTCAACATCTCAGTAATTTTCAATGTTCTACAAAAAGAGAAAATAAATTGAAGTTGAATTCTACAGAAACCAAGTCAGTCGCTTGTCTCACTGGGCTGGATAGGACCATTAAATAGTAGTTACTGACTGTAAAAATGCTTTTCCCCTGTTTCTTTTTCTGTGAACTTACTGTCAATGTCACTGTTCTTTCTGTCCAAAGCAAACCAAATGATAACATTTTCCCTTATTTTAAGCCTTTTGAAGTCCTATTGTTATTATTCATGTTATTCGTGATTTATATAGTCTGTAACACAAACTGTAATTCATTGCTGCTGAATCAAGGCTAGTTTACATATTTGCAATTCACTATAGTTTTCTTGCAAAAAGTCCTACGGACCCATAACTGCACATGCAAGATGTTGTTCTGATTGTCCTTCAAAAGGATCAGGCTGCTCCAAAGCTCAGGTACTATAAATACCACAAAAGCACGTCTGGAGTCAATATGCTTTTAAAAAGTATCAGGTAAAACTACAGAAGTTTTTAGGGGGGAAAAGCAGAAGAATGACAATTGAAAGGATAAACTGAAAGTACTGCATCTGTTTTTCAGGGCTCTAGAACTATTTTACTTGTTTACAATTTCCACGAGGAAAAATTCATTGTTATACCAGATTAAAAAAAAAAAAGGTAGCTTATGCCCAATTAATTGAAAAACATGAATTAGTTCAGACAACAGAATGACTTTTAAAGACAAAAATTTGTTAATTGTACATGTGTTGACTGTAGTTAATCTGACTGCTCTTTAAAATTGACAAATCTCTACAGTATGTACTCAGATATTAAGAAAAAAATTGTATTGTTTCCATTGTTTTATTTCCTCTGTACCATGGTTTTATTTCTGTTAATTTCTGTTAGAAACTTGTTTTTGAATTGCATGTAACAAATGCAAGGCTGTAGGCATCTCCTCCTCTAATTACACGTTTTTATATCTAGTTTGAAATATGCAAATCTCAAAAAATATCAAGTGACTCTTTTTATGAAGTAGTTAGAAGGTTTTAGTGAATTCATTACACATGGTGAACTAAATGAACTAAATGGCTGTGTTTGAAGCAAGAGGCTGTAAATAAAAAATGCACTTTGAGGGTCAGAAATCTGTGTAGGTTCCTAAACTTATTAATGTTATAAGTTGAATGATTCGGGTTTGTGTCAGTGGGCAGGCTACAGCTGTTGCTCTTGAGCTGGCATTTTCTCAGGCTGCCAAAAAGCATCTGCATCACTGGGCATGTTCTGTATATTAGAGTGAGAAAAGCAAAAGCTGCAGGACCTTTACTCTCTGCAGCCAATCACGAAGGACTCAGAGAATTTCTCTGCAGCCTCCTCGGAAATCTCACAAGAAATTAGAAGTAAGGATGGTCTCATCTGCAAACTGTACCTATTGCAAGAAACAGGGTTAGTGGTACAAAGTAGTAGAAAAAGTAGAGCTTGGGGATCCTGGAAGAACAGAGATCCATATGGAATTTCTCAGCCTCAGGGAACCAGGCATGCAGGTATTTTGTCTTATGAGCTGGGGTGCTTTTTTCCCCCCTTCTTTTGATTATGAAAGTTTGCCTTTAGCTAAAGAAGAGAGAAATTATTTATAAGCTTTTTATAAACCTGGAACAAAAGGTTTTGAAGTTACTGACAAAGAGCAGCAGTAATAACATTATGGACTTATAATAGGCAGATAAATAGGAATAGCTGTAATAAGAAATATATTTTAATTAATAGTCATTTGTTTTCTGCTATGACTTTAAATAATTAGGTAGGAATATTATGTGTTCCTATTTACAGGAAAATCTTTAGTCTAAGTCAATGAGACTTTTGGCAGCAGGTTCAATAGCAAATGCCATTTGAAAGAATGTTTTAAGATTGCGTGTGTGAAGCAACAAGTTAGGGGTCAGTCTACTTGCAATTTTTCATCTTGGGATTATATGTCAGAACTCAATGTAGTAATGATTTTCTATATTTTTCCTATGTCAGAATTTCAGAAAGAGAAGAAATTGAGTTATTTATAGACTTCTCCATAATTATAAATGTGATCCATATTCAAGGGTAAAAGAAATGGGGAGGAACTATATTGGGAAATGCTTATTAATCATGTTGGATTAGATTTATAGATATGCCTTTCATAGTGGAACATGATACAACAGTCAGTGGCTAACCAAACTTATAGTAAAAGTGGCAAATGCAAGGTTTTTTACTCAGTTTTTTCCACATTTGCACTGCTTTGCTGAGATGTTGGAATGACATTTTTTGGTGGTGGAAATAAAATATGAACCCTCATTTTTGATAGTGCCTCTTTCAATTGTGAGTTCTATCAGAAATAAATAAAACAAAACATTATATAGCATTTATTTGGTAGCTAATTACAGCCACATTTTATTCTGGTTACACATGGACTAAAACCACTGAACACTGCAGAGAGATTTTGAACCGAGATTTTTAGTTTAATAAGAAGTGGGAAATTGGTAATGTCATGGGAAAGATAATACCTAATACTTTATTATTTAGATACATATGTAGGTAGTTGTATAATAACAAGATGTTCAAGTTTTGTGCAGAAAAAGATTTGAAAGCTCTATAATCCTATATGTATTTTCTGAACTGTAGATTTAGCCAGTTATTTGTCATTAACTGTTTTTAACCTTTGCAATTATCAATACAGTAAAAAATACTGTACCAACCACATGCCTCAACCAGAAAGTTCCGTGTGCTTTTGTCCTGCATTGTGACAGAAACATGAAGGAAAATGAGCAACAAAGGCCTCACAAGTGATTCATTGCTTCCATCAAAGCAATATAATTTTAAACTGTGCTTTCATTTGTCTTTTCCCTAACAGGAGGCATTGTTGATAAGGACCTTCGTCACTACCTCAATCTACGGTTCCAGAAAGGTTCGGTGGACCATGAGCTCCAGCAGATCATAAGAGACAATCTCTACCTCCGCACTGTGCCATGTAAGTGGGGTGGAGATGGGCAAACCTGGCTTTTTAGTGGTAATGGACTATCTGGGTGAGTGCTGCTGAGGCCCTTTGTAATGCGTGAAGAGGTGGACTGTGGATAAAACAGCCTTCCTGTAAAGAGATTTGACTTGGTTCCAGTCTTCCACGTTACTGCTGAGAAGTTGAGCTGTGCAGTGCTGATGTTTTCATGGTGTTTTCAAAGCTATAATTTCATAAAGTCTGTCTCTATAATAATAATAATAATCATAATAATCTTATTTCTTCTGTAGTTTTAGAAAGCACAGATTTAAAGATTTAAAAAACATTTTCTGGGCTGGTTCAGTGGAATGGATGTCCAACAGAGAGAGTTTGATCTGCCTCATGTTTCATGTGTCCATTACTTAATAATACCATTGGATTTAGAATGCAATAGGGCAACAGAAGAAATATATAAACTAGATTTTGTTTTAATGCAACAAAACAAAAGGCATGACAATGAAAGTTTGTACTGTCTTGCAATGTGTTTGTTGCCACATAAGTCAGTATTCAAAATATTCTGAAACTTCTAAAATAACTTTTATTGTATTGACAGTATTCAGCTATTTTGACAATAGACGTGAAATTAAGCAGAGGCATGCAAGCTGTGTCCAACTGTCAGGGCCATGCCTTTCAGAACAGATCCATTGGGCTGACAGACAATATATCATTTAAAATTGACTGAAGTTCCATTATTCTTCTCTCATAAAATAATTGCTTAGCAGACATGAAAGGGGTCTTCTTGTTTTGGCAAAAAAGAGGTGCACTTTTGAACTTACAGGCTTGACACTGGAATGATAGGCAGAGGAAGGTATACTGAGTAAGTGGCCGTGCTATTTATATGGCAATGAGTGTATGCTCTTTGAAAGATGAGTTGTTATGAATGCTACATGTATGCTTTTTCTTTCACAACATTAAAGAATGGAGATTTGAAAAGTTCCACCTAAAAAAAAGTTGTTTGAGCATTTCTCCCCCTCTTTTTTTTTTTTTATGCTGAAGATAAAGAAATATAAATTCTTAATTTCAGGAGTTCCACTTGAAAACGATCAGAAAGGAAGGTGGAGAAAAACATTTAAGAATTATTACCTGTGTGCAGAAAACAAATATGTTAGATTTATGTGAGATTTATGATTTTCATGTTTGTCTGAAAATGCTGAGAAACATCATGGTTGAAGTGGAAATGCAAGTACAAAATGTTTTGAGACTAAATGCCACTTCCAGGGATGTCTAGGAGCATCATTAGCCTAAGTGTATACTTATTATAATCCCAGTCCATTACTGCCACAGGTCCAGGTTAAAGAAGAAGGAAAATACAACAATATTGCAACTACTGCACACACATTGTGTATGACAGATACTATCTGTCAGCAATATGGGCACAATGAGTATTTTTTGAGGTTGTTTTGTTTTCATTCAAGGCAATAATAAAGTGTTCTCATGTGTCAAGTAAAATGCAATACTCACAGAAGCAAATTTATCATTCAAAAAATAACACTACAGCCACAAAGACTACAATTTGGAGTCTATAAACAGTACAACCTTTTATTTCTGCTGTGACTTTTCCATCTTCTGTGTCACTTTTAGGTGGTTGAAGTCTTAGGTCATTACTGTATTATATAGTGAACATATTTATCTAAGTAAAAACTACATTTTGAAATGTACTGTAGTGTTGCAGATGGCATGTGCTGAATTGCCAGCTAAGCTGGCATGTTCTTGGAGAGTGGAGGACTCTTTTCAGTAGTAGAAAAGAGACAGAAGAAAAAAACCAAAAAACTCTCCATAGTGCCTAATTGGCATATTTTCTTCAAAATGTTCTTGGAAATTCTATGAAAGTAATCCTTCAGAAAAGTGGGTATTTAAAAAAAAAAGAAATTATCAAATTCGGACAGGATCGTATATGGTTTAGCTAAAGGATTTTCCATATTCAGTCAAATAAAAAGAACACCATCACATAGTTTCCAACCCAAATTTCCCCTCAATATAATTGTGGTGAATCTTTTTTTTAAAGCAATTTTACTCTGTCTCCAGCATTCATGCCTAGGAGGGAAAATGCTCTCAACTCTTCTCTTATTGTCATATAACTTAACTAATTTTTGAATCACAAACTTACCTTTCAAGGGCACTGGTATTCAAAATCTGCTCTATGCAGTATTTTGTTTTTAAGTTCTGTACATAGTCTAAGAGTACTGGTTGGTTGTCCTAACACAGTCCTTAGTATACAGTCATAATGTTTAACTGACTGTTCCACTGCCCACAAGTTCACTAAATGAGTGCACTTAACCATGAAGTTATTACAAATCTTGCAACAGATGCCAACACAGCAAAAGCTGCACTTGTTTTTGTCAAATTCTTGTGCAGAAAAATAGAGAGGGAAAGCCAACTGCAGGCAGCATATACATAATTTCCAATGACAAGGTTGTAACACAAGATGGAAAAAAACCCTTAAAAATAGGTGGCAACATTTTCCTTTTAAAAATGCATCTGCAATCTTTGCTCTGTTACAGAGGCGTGATTGCCAGTAAAACCATAAGAAGGTTTATAGAAAATCCTTGACCTTGAGTTTTTCTGTTCTTTGCTTTCTGGTCACACTGCACTGGCCCCAGCAGTGCAGTGAGCATGGGTTTCTCAGCCTTCTAGCTCAGATTAAGTCATTTTTTACTTGCACTGAGTGAGTGAGTATTCTCTGTGAAACCAGGAAGCAGAGAACTAATCCATACCTGTTTTAAATTAGGATAAGCCAACTCAAGTCAGACAACTGAACTAGTGTTAACTAAAAGCTAGATAAGGTTGGGCATTGGACTCAACCCTGGCAGTATTTAAAGCCATGTTGGAAAAGGCCTTAAACAACCAATGCTATTGTGAGGTGTCCCAGCCCATGGTGGGTAGTGTTGGGACTAGATGATCTTTAAGGACTCTTCCAATGCCTTAACATTCTCTAACTCTATTATTCTAGATAAGAGTTTGAATTGTCTATTATACAAGTGTACATCCCTGTGTACACCAAAAAATAGGTGGGCCAGAATACCACGAATGAGGATAATGGGTCAAATTCTGCCCTCAGAAATTGAAGCCTCTGGGAATGGGATGAATTGTTTGGGTTTGTGATCCTTATATTTCTCTATTTTTGCTAATGTAGTGCCCCTTCCTATTAAATTAGAAATGACCGTGTAACCCTGAGAGTCAAATGCTGCCTTCCATAAGTGTCGCAGTTCTCAGTGCCATATGAAATATGAAATGATTTTCCCTGCATTGCCAACAGGAATGATAGGCATATATCCCAGGGCAGGATGTACAATTGTATTTGCAGCAGTCAAGATGCAGCCCTGTAGTGGTTTTAGTTCGCCTCCTCACATGGGGCAATTTAATGTAGTGGGTTGAGCACTCTGGCCGAACACCAGTGCACCCACTAAACTTACTTACTCATTTTCTACTGTGAGATAAGGATTAGGAGAAATGCAAAGCAGGCTCAAAACCTTAAAAGGTATAAAGATAATTTTATTAACAGAACTAAAAGGAAAATAGGAAGAATCAGAATTAACTTTCAGGACATTTCTGCTTCCCCCACTTCATTTTCTCTGTCTCACCAACAACATAAAGAGACAAAACCTGAGACTTTCAGTCAGTTTACCACCTCTAAGATAGTCTTTCTTGAGTTCACTTAGGGAGAGGAGTCTCTCCTGCCATGCCATGGAGACTTTTCCACAAGAAAACAGTTCTCTCATGGCTCCAATATCACAGCAAATCAGCTGCCCGGAAAAGGAAATCTGTCCGCAGTGTGGAAGTCCCTTCCCTCGACACACACTTCTTCCCACAGCTGCTTTTGAGGGCTCATCTCTGTCTACTGCGGTACTATTTTAAGGATGAGCTGTTCTGGTAGAAAAGCAAAGGGTCTTCTCTTCTCTCTCTGGAAGCAAGGTTTCTCCTATCCCTGGAGCAAGGGTTCTCTTCTCCTATCTCTGGGAGCAAAAATTCTCCTCTATCCCTGGGGCAAGGGTCGTCTTCTCCCATCTCTGTGGCAAGATTCCCCAGCTCTCTCTGTTCAAGTTTCTCATTAGACCACAGCTACTTCAACATCTGCTTGCTTCAGCACGGGTACCTTTGCTCAGGCTGAAGTTAGAATGCTGCACCCCCCCTGCCCTATTGCATTCATGAGTTACAAGGAATAGTCTAATACATCATAGTCCATCACCATGGCCTTACAAAAGAATTTCAGCTTAAAGCATCTCCTCTTTTTCCTCCCTCTGGGCTTTGATTCCTTCTTCACTGACCTTGGGGTCTCCATGTTGGTTTCCTCATGTGTCTTCACTCTTTCCTTTTCTCTCACTCCAGAGAGGATTGATGTCTGTAAGTTTCATCTATGCACTGAGAGAGTTGGTATGTCTCCTGGGCCCTGCTGTTGGTCACATGATCTCTGTTGGGCAGTGGCCAAAGCTGCTGTAAACCTTTCCCAGAGAGATGGGAAGGTAGAAACAGCCAGGATCTCAGGAGCCAGGCCAGGATTCAGCTGAGGCAGGATCTCAGCCATGCCTGGCCCGGTCAAGTGGGCTTTGCCCGGCCCAGCCCGGTCCAGCCCCACAGAGCCGGCAGGGCCTGAACGAGCGGGCCTGGCCCGACCCAGGCCCAGCCGGCCTCGCCAGGCTGCACGGGCCCCCTGTTACCTGTTCAGAAGCTGGAAGCAAGAGCGAGATTCCTGGGCTTCTCCTTTCTTAAATGTGAATCACAGAGCTGTATTCAGCTTCTTAAGTGGCTGAACAGAGTGCCCATCTTAGAACTGGCCAGCTAATTGGTTCTTTCATACCTGAAGGAAGTTGTTAAGTTCCTTGCAGGGAAAAAAATTATTTTTCAACCCGTGACAAGCCCTTAACAAGGCAGTTTTTGGGAGGAAGAAAAGTTCCTCCTTTTCCAGTTTCAGAAGACCTAGCTGAAGTTTGTGTCCTGCATTTTCTTCCCCTTTTTCTGCTGTGTAGGATTTTTTAGTACTTTTCATATCCTAAACTTACTCCTGAAGGTATTTAGGAGCACTAACCATTTTGGTTGTCCTACAATACCGAAAAGCAGGCATGGTGAAAAGTGGTAGCTGTCTGACACTATCCATCCAAATCTAGGGATCTGGAGAACAGCCATGGAACACATGTAGGGCTCTGAATGCTACAGGCAGACAACACCTTAATCATGCTGTGTCTTGTGCTTGGTAATGCTCTCAGCAAACTGCAGTTGCCATGTGGGCAAGCAGCTTTCCAGCATTCACTAATGTCAGAAGAGGTATCTCTAACTTTGTGTCATCACAGGAATAAAGCTTTGAGGAAACTACATCACAGGAAAGCAGTTTTTGTAGTGACAGTCATGGTCAGACCTGTCTCCTTTGATATGTCCTTCCCAGCAATTGCAATTTCCGTTTCTTTAAGAGCTGGCAAAATAGTGTAGCTGTGGTTGAAAATAGAATCTGTGTATGCTTCCTTTCCAGAGAGGGAATGTGAAATGATAGTGGAAGACACTGTGATTAAAGAGAACTGTAAAAAGCCAAGGACAAGCTGATTCATAAAAGTAAAAAGTCATCTGTTAATTGGAAGAGATGCTTATTGATATCCTCTGGGATATAACCTTAGATTGACAGTAGCTCAGACGAGTTGGTCTATCCTGCTGCACCAAAGGAGGATGCAGCCCATAAATGCATTCTTCACAGTGAAAATGGGGAAAAAAATAGCTTTAAAACATGAGGAAGCTTCCTTCCTAGTCTTAGAGTTTAGAAAAAAAGGAATGATGTAAGAATAGAGAGGACTGGGCATGTGGATCAGCCTTACAGCACTGGATGTTGCAGTATTACCATTAGCACAGAAATTGCAGGAAAGATGTTTTATTTAAGACATTTTTCAGAAGCATAGGAAAAAACTTAAGTTTGTACCTGAGCCATACACTGTATGTGACTCATCAAGGGCAAGAAATTGAATCATTATGAGCTGCCATTGCCGACATAGCAAATTGTGATAACAAATCCTCCTTTTTCTCAGCTTGCCTGTTGATGCCATCGGTACTCTGTGTTAGGTGAATATAATTAACACTGCACTGCAAATCTGACACCTGTGAACACTTAGTAAGTCACTTAAATCACTTCTGCTGTGACTTGTTTTTTCCCATCTTCTGTGTATGTTTAGATTTAGGTCATTTAGAGTCAATACAAATAAGAGCCTCATTTTCAAATACAGTTTTGTTCTATTGTCTTTTAGTATAGTCTGGTCTATGTATAAATTTAACCCACATGCTGCAATATTGTCTGTGTACTGTTGAAATGTTGTATCTTACAGCATGCTTATATTTGTTGTCTAGTCCTCTTCCCAGAAGAAAAATTACATGCCGTGATCTTTTTTTTCTGGATGTTGGTTTTATTTATCATATATAGTAAAAGTAAAGCCATTAGCTTGTATTTCTGTGATACTAAAGTCAATAAAATATGTTTATACTTGAAGCTGCAGGGGAATTCACACTTTAAAACCTGAAGAAATCTGCATCTGCAAAACAGTGCAAAATAAACAAGGTTTTTCCCTCTGTCAGAGAAGTATAATATACTGGGAAACCTTAGTCATTCATCATCTACTTCATGGGTACAAATCAGAAATAACTTCTGGGAGTATGTAAGACTTTCCTCTCCCAATGATAGGTGTTATCATTCTTTGTATTTCTTCTAATACCTTTTTTTTTTGGTCACAATAATTAGTAAATATTGAAAGAAATCCGCGTTACGTATCTAGGTTTTCATATGAGGTTTCTAATTTCCATGCTGAGGCAAGAGTTGCAGAATTCCAGTGGGCAATAACTCTGTATTGGTTGAGGGTAGCCCAAACTCAGAAGCTGTCTGTGCATAGTTCTGCTGCTCTGGATAAGGTTGTGAGGTATACCTGCCTAATCCATATTTGGACAAATACAAAGCCTTGCAAAATTTTTTTGCAAAATACTTTTTTTCTTCTTCTAAAAAGTATATAGACAAGAAAAGTCACAGAGAAATGTGTGAAACAGACTTGCAATGGTTTGATATATTTTTCTTACAAGGTTGTTCATGTCAAAAGTATCTTACAAGAGGTATTGTCAGTGAAAGAGCTGCCCATTTGACGTCACATGGAGCTGTTGTTAGGATAAAATTACCTGTGCTTAGCACATCATGCTGCCAAGAAATGTCTGCATCACTGGAAATAACAGTACCTAACTTTAATGATGACTTTATTCTTCCAGTGGTAGCTGTTGCTTAGACTTTGATGGTTCAGAATAGAGCAATGCAGAGCTCTAAAAAAATGTTCTTGTTGTTGTGTATCTCATGGAGCACACCTCCAAAGTGTACTTAAATGAAGTTATTGGCATCTCAAGCAAAATCAGGTAATTATTTGAGTGAGGGCCCCACTGTGCTGGTTGCAGCACAACCATGTGTTCCAGAAGATGAGAAAGAGGTCACTGCTTCCAGTAACCAACAGCCTAAATGGAAGAGGCAAAGAACAGCTGACAAAAAAACACAGAGCACCAACAATGCCTAAGTTGTCCTGCATAAAGTAGAGTGGTGATTTAACTGTTCCCTGTGGACTTTGCTTTCTTTTCTACTGCTGCATTCACTATTCCTAATTACCCACTGAAAATGCACACGGGAAAATGACCTGTTTTTCTGAGGACACTGGGAATGCCTAGTCAAAAAGAGTTTGGCTTATGCATCTTTGTATTGACTTTTCCATGTTATTTTGTGAGACTTTTTGTCTGTCTCAGAACAGGGTAGTAAAGGTTGCAGTCATCACTCTCCATCAGTTTGCACAGAGCATTGCCCATGCTCAGAGCATCTTCAGGCTTCAGGCATTGCGTTGCCTTCAGCAGGAAGTAGATAAAAATAAAACCAGGGAAAAAACAATTTCTAAAATTTATTTATGAAAGTGAACTACAATTTTAATTAAGGTCTAGGGTAAACAGATATCCAAACTATATTTAGAAATAGCAACACCGATGGAAAATACTACACTGTCTGTTAGTCATGAGAGAGAAAATGTATTTGATTTCTCTCTTCTTTTCCTCAGAAATTCCTCAGTTCTACAGGCTGGAGACATCAACTTGCAGGTATTCAGTAACTAAGTACAAGTACTCACCTTAAAATAACATGTATCCAAAGAAAGTAAGTACTGTTCAGGAAGAAGGGGGGAAGGAATGGGTCTGATGTGGTATAACTGTAGTAGGAAGTGAGAACAGTTGTAACAAAATGAAGAGCAGTAGTTGTGTGCCTGTTCTGATATTGCAACTTGAATGTTCTATAAAAGTTGGATGAAGACATTAGGATGCTTTCATTGGCTGTACAGTTACAACAGTTCTGTTTCTCAGAGATCTTTGCACCCAAGTCACATCTGTAAGACAGAGGCTGATAATGCTGTCCCCTACTCCCATTCTTCCCACTCCTTTATTCCCTCCTTTCTGCTCTTTTAAATACCTTGCTTTTCTCCCATTTTAAAAACCAAATCATCCAAAATCAGTAAATATTTTTTATAAATCAGTGCCGATATAAATTATTTTTATAACAGGTAATCTGATGCCCTGCCAACTGGAAAGCAGATACAATACCACTAAAGTCACTGGCAGTGAAAAAAAGGATAAGAAAATGTTCTGAAATGGCAAACTCAATCTTTCTAAAGCAATTTTCCTACAAAAGTGTATCACATATCTTCCTTAACTGATGTTAGCTGGCATGTGATTTAAAGACTAATGTCAAGCATCTTGGGTTGCTCATCACATCTGTCTGGAGTTATTTATATGTGATATATCACATGGATAATTCCAGATGAGAATTTAGTTACAATATTTGTGCTGATTGTCCCCAGTAATCAATATGTGTTTATGTAAACTTTGGGGAAGCTCTCTAGTGTTGCAAATGGGCTCTCTAATTCACATGATACCAAAAGGATAAAGGATAGTGGCAGTTTTAAGTGAATTTTGATGATAACCCTAATTTTATTGATTACTAGCTGCAAAGTAGAATGGCAGTAGCATGAATCTGATAAAGTGCCTTACCTCAGCAGAACAAGAATGGCAAAAATGGAAGAGGCCACAAATAACTTATTTCACAAGTACAAGTCATAGTTCTTCTGTAGCCTGAAGTTTCTGTAGAGGCTGTATCTCCCTATGACAGTAGCCTTTTCAAGCCTGAAGGTCTTAGATATACTACTGAACTTTCTCCTTAAATAACCAAAGTATCTTAGAAGTTTAAGAATTACAAATGTGATGAACAAAACTTGCAGCATTGTTGAATGTAAGCCTTCCTATGACTTCTGAGGCATTTTTTATTTCCTGCATGGACTTTCCAAATTGCCTTTGGATGTTAAAAGATTTTTAAATATATCCTCTGGATAAATTTAGCCTCCATCTGCAGTCAAATAGATAAAACAAATTGATTTTTTTTACTTAGGTGTAGTGGTTTTAGTTCACCTCCTCAAATGGGGCAATTTAATGTAGTGGGTTGAGCACTCTGGCCGAACACCAGTGCACCCACTAAACTTACTTACTCATTTTCTACTGTGAGATAAGGATTAGGAGAAATGCAAAGCAGGCTCAAAACCTTAAAAGGTATAAAGATAATTTTATTAACAGAACTAAAAGGAAAATAGGAAGAATCAGAATTAACTTTCAGGACATTTCTGCTTCCCCCACTTCATTTTCTCTGTCTCACCAACAACATAAAGAGACAAAACCTGAGACTTTCAGTCAGTTTACCACCTCTAAGATAGTCTTTCTTGAGTTCACTTAGGGAGAGGAGTCTCTCCTGCCATGCCATGGAGACTTTTCCACAAGAAAACAGTTCTCTCATGGCTCCAATATCACAGAAAATCAGCTGCCCGGAAAAGGAAATCTGTCCGCAGTGTGGAAGTCCCTTCCCTCGACACACACTTCTTCCCACAGCTGCTTTTGAGGGCTCATCTCTGTCTACTGCGGTACTATTTTAAGGATGAGCTGTTCTGGTAGAAAAGCAAAGGGTCTTCTCTTCTCTCTCTGGAAGCAAGGTTTCTCCTATCCCTGGAGCAAGGGTTCTCTTCTCCTGTCTCTGGGAGCAAAAATTCTCTTC
Source organism: Picathartes gymnocephalus (assembly GCA_013390045.1). Taxonomy (NCBI): domain Eukaryota; kingdom Metazoa; phylum Chordata; class Aves; order Passeriformes; family Picathartidae; genus Picathartes; species Picathartes gymnocephalus. Next base: position 302,569 of record WEKY01031538.1, read on the forward strand.
TATCCCTGGGGCAAGGGTTGTCTTCTCCCATCTCTGTGGCAAGATTCCCCAGCTCTCTCTATTCAAGTTTCTCATTAGACCACAGCTACTTCAACATCTTCTTGCTTCAGCACGGGTACCTTTGCTCAGGCTGAAGTTAGAATGCTGCACCCCCCCTGCCCTATTGCATTCATGAGTTACAAGGAATAGTCTAATACATCATAGTCCATCACCATGGCCTTACAAAAGAATTTCAGCTTAAAGCATCTCCTCTTTTTCCTCCCTCTGGGCTTTGATTCCTTCTTCACTGACCTTGGGGTCTCCATGTTGGTTTCCTCATGTGTCTTCACTCTTTCCTTTTCTCTCACTCCAGAGAGGATTGATGTCTGTAAGTTTCATCTGTGCACTGAGAGAGTTGGTATGTCTCCTGGGCCCTGCTGTTGGTCACATGATCTCTGTTGGGCAGTGGCCAAAGCTGCTGCAAACCTTTCCCAGGGAGAGGAGAGGAGGCAGGAGCTGCAGGATCTCAGGAGCCAGGCAAGGATTCAGCTGCGGCAGCACCTCAGCCGTCCCCAGCCCGGCTAAGTGGGGTTTGCCTGGCCCAGCCTGGCCCCGCAGAAGCGTGCAGGCCCTCATTACCTGTTCAGAAGCTGGAAGCAAGAGAGAGATTCCCAAGCTTCACCTTTCTTAAATGTGAATCACGGAGCCATACTCAGCTTCTTAAGTGGCTAAACACACTGTCCATCTTAGAACTAGCCAGCTAATTGGTTCTCTCAGGCCTGAAGGAAGTCGTCCAGTTCCTTGCAGGGAAAAATCACTTTTCAACCCATGACACTTAAGGTAAGCTGAGATAGTCTAAATATCTGTGTTTTCTCTCAGTCTGGAGAAGATAAACTGTCAGAGACAGTTAATAATCTTTACTCAGTGATTTTTAACTGAAGGACAACTGAACAGTGAACATGGAACACCAATAGCTTTCATTAGAAATTCAGAACAATATTAAAAAAAAAGAATTTTGTAAAAGAATCAATATTCTGAATTGAATGACCAATTAAACTACTAAATCCATATTTGCATCATTGAATAAAAAGGTCCAATATCAATTTTGGCAGGATGTGCTTCTTTTAGTTTTTTTTCTCTTCTGGGCCTTTCATCTACAACCCTAACAAAAGCAAATCAATGATAGTGATGATGGACATCCTTATGAATAGATCATCTGGTACATACTGAGAAATTTATGTGAATTGGTAACACTTGGCTAAGTTCACCAAATAACTTGCTTCTCACATTTATGTGTCTGAAGTGCACCTGCAGTTCCGTAGCCTCCTCACACCAGCTCGAGCCCAGATCCTTCTTGGTTTGTTTGGATATCGTGCTCTGTGACACCACTCTATCAATTTAAAAAGTCACTAAGTATATTAATGAGACTGTAGAACTTTAGATATTTTTTCAAGATTTAAGATTTTTCCCACCTGTAGAGAAGAAGGCACACCTTTTTGGATATTTTCCGTGTCTTACAAAAAAAAGAAAGAATTTCAACCTTCTGTGCGTAATAAGCCCAGGTCAATGAACAAATGTCTCTAGTGGTATCATGTTTTAGATTCAAAAGTATCCTGGCTAGAATAAATCCTTTTGAGAAGAAAAAACATTAGAGAATGAAGATTACAGAGGTGCAATAACACCTGAAGAGATGCATAAGACCTGAAGACTGCATAAAACTTTGGTTTCATCAGTAGAGGTGAGATTAATTTATAATTTACTGGCTGAAAAACTGTTATGAGGAAACTCCTTTTCTGCAAGTCCTCTGCTTTTTATTTTCCTGTATCCTGAGGATACTGCTGTCCTGGATTTGACCCATGACAGTTTGTCAAAACTTTATATTTCTCCTTTATCTCCAGATTTTGATTCTACCCAATGCATTTTTCTTTTTCTAATGTATTACTGTTATTAACATATCAACCTCTTGACTAGCTATCAATCTATTATGGATTATTCAAATAATTCTGTCAAATTTATTTCATTGAGTCTGAATAGAGAACCTTTTTTACTGTGGAGATGGCAGAAATATATTTTGGTTAGAAAAAATTAATTATATGAATGCCGAGGTTGCAGACCTCTGTATTTCAAGTGAAAGCAGGGATCTGGATTTAAATACAGAACAGTGTTGTAATTTTAACCTTAAATTCTTGTCTTTGAATTTTAAAAGCCTGGCATGGACATATAATAGAGGGTCTATAAAACACTATGCTTTTTAGTTCTAAATTTCACAATAAATTGCATATGCTATTTTATCAATGTGTCTTTATTGAAACTAATCACTAATATCTGTTATACTTGGCTAAGATATTTTCATAGTGTATCATTTTATATGCAGGAAAGCACAAAATTCACTCTAGGCTGCTGAAGGTGCAGTCTCCACATGTGTTCTAGTGGCCTTTAGCTAGTGACAAAATGCACACCAGCACTCAGTTTAACTCATCTATAATTTCTGTTTCCCATTTTTGATTGCGACTGGTTGTTGAGCTTTCTTTTTCAGCTTGGTACTGCTATGATTTCTTCAACTCATATTGGTACTGATTTGACTAGATGCTTGACTCGTTATTTCATTTGGCATTTTTTAATACAGGGAAATCCAGAAATGTCTTTCTTTTTTTTCTTTTTTTTTCCTTTTTTTTTTTTTTAAAGCTTTAAATCAAAACCACTCTACCCCTACTTGCAAAAATCGTAATTTTTTTTCTGCAGAAGAATCTGTGGAGTCCTTCCTGAAAAGCTTGATCACAGGTGTGTCAGAAATCCTTCAGTAAAGCTCTGCCCTGCTATGATCCATTTATTTCACAGGACACTTCATTTAATTGGCAAATGCACATTTCATTGTACACCTTTGTGAAGAGCTCTTCGAACCCATAGAACAGGCTGTTGTTTAATTACCTTTAATTTATTGGGAATTGTGTGCTATGGGGTTACTCAAAATGGTGATTTGGCAAGATTTCCTTTCCTGCATAAAAGTAGAAGTTATTTTTATATACAATATCCTCGTAGTAGCAGCGTCTATAAGAAAATTCTCTTGTTCCCTTACAGATGTCCTGCTTTGACTTTCACTAAAATGCTGACTGGTTCTGAGCCTCCGCACATTATTGGCTCCATATTTCTAAACCCTGACTGACTCCCTGCTCAGAAAGCTCCTGGTTTGATGTCTGACTCTGAGCCTTCCATAACTGGTCAGGGAAAGGAAGCTTATGACTTCAGGCTGTGGGTTTTACTCAGGTTGCAGAAACTGGCTGTAACCAAAGCTGATGCTTAGGACATGGAACTTCGTGACTTTAGTCCATATAATAAGCAAGGCACATTCCCAAATATACTTCAAGGTTTATGGCCTCTAGATATGCTAGTGCAGCTACCTTCTCTAGGATAAAAATCAGGCTGGTTTTATGTTTCTCTTTCTCTCTTCTGAGTCCTGTGAGGACATGGTGAAAGGTACAGCTGAGTAGTGAGTCATTTTTCTATTCAGGGTTTCATTCAAGGAATATGTGAAATGTGAAGCTCCCCATCAATTACCAAAGACAAAGATTATTCCCCCTTGTGTATCATGTAGAATGAGGCTATCTGTAATATATATTATCTAATCTTTAGTTTATCTTTGTGTATTCAAAAATAATGATTATTTCCTATAAAGCTTCAAAACTTGCCACGAGATCATCAGTCAATTTTATCTACAATACAGATGCATTGTACTTGTATTAAGTGTTGGGCACCAACAAACTATTATTTAAATATACAGTTAAAATTGCACTGACTCAGAAACATGGCACTTGGAGACAGAAACAATTTAGTAATCTGGACTGTCAGAGAATAGTTGTTGTTCTGTTTTTGTACTTTATAATGCAGTGTCCTGGAAGAAAGTGATGAATTTTGGAGAAAATCCTTCCCTTCATCCTCTTGACCAAAGGAGAGCATCTAATTACTCCTTTCCTGTTGCTGTCCTCAATTTGCATCTCCCAACTCTGCTATGTCTGGTGGATTTTTGCAGAGAGTTTCAATTTTCAGAATCTTCCGAGTAAGATACAAGGTTATTTCTGTCCTGGATCAGAACTGTTCAGTCTGAACTGGAGAAATCAAGTGGAAAAAAAACCCCAGGACATCTGAGGGATTTAGTGGTGACCTTGCTTCCACTAGCTTACACATTCAAAAACAATGTTAGAAGTCCATGTGGCACTGTGTTTCTAAGAGCATTTCCCCTACACAGTTGAGGAAAGTAACCAAGCTCTAAGTTTTGAAAAATTTATTTCTGTTAAGTAATTCCTACTTTATTTAAATTCTTTTAAAATTCTGAAAAAGCAGTAAAGTCTAAAAGAAAAGAGAAGGCTTCTGCAAGATGCAATTATATTGTCTCTCTTTGTCCCTCTTTATTAAATGTGGAAGATTTGAGCAACAATAATAAACATGAGAAAATGTTAGTTCTTGTGTAATCCTCCATTAGCATCATAAAAGAGAATTCTGAATAAAGATTAAAGATTTATTTTTTAAAAAGAAAAAGGCTTCCAATTTAAGTTCTCTCTTCTACATAGCAAGGGAGCTTGAAAGATGAACATAAAGTAAAATGGAAAAGCAAAGCAGAAGGTTTTGTTCAACAAGGGAAAGTGACATAATCTGCTCAAGGGATGGGGCAACCTTGGATGCACAGACAGACTGGGGAATGAGATGCTGGAAAGCAGTGCCACAGAAAGAGACCTAGGGTCCTGGTTGATGCAAAATTAAGTATGAGTCAGCTCATTAGTCACTGCACCCTTCTAATGGTAATTTTTACTGAGTTTGGAAACATGGAGTGCTGCTGAGGGCTTGTGTTTAACTGCATTATGGCCAGAAGCCAGATCATGCTCTCATAGGAAGGCAAAAGCTTTCCTGACTTGGGCAAGACCTTCCTGAGGATCGCAGCGTTGTTGCCACTGTTAAGGACATGTTATGTCATAAACCATAATGTAAAGTGCAAAAACTGTGTTCTTTCTCTGCTTTGGAAATATCTGTGGTCATAAACTGTTACCAAAGACTAGGCAGAGGTTTTAAGTATTTTAAAAGAATAATGATGGATTTAGAGAGACAGTAAGCTCTGAGCAAAAAATGCACCTCCTATCCTTCCATGGAGTGACACCTCAAAGGTCTCAGGGTACATGACACAGTATTAGACAAGGCAGTTATTAGAGGCAGTCATCTGTGAAGCCATTTGGGTGGTGGAGGGAGTACCAAAGGTAACTGTAGAAGGTCAATTTATAAACGTTTCTGTCATAAATTGAAAACTTCCTACAGTTTTCTGACTCTGTTAATACTCAGTCTGAAAATAGATCATTGTTTTAGGCTGAAGATCATCTTAAATCCAAGTTAAAAGTATACATGCAGTTCAAAAGAAAAGGGTTTGTATTTAATTTCTTGAAATCTTTTCTGATGTGATTACTATTTATTTACCCGTTTCTGCTCTGACCAATCTTAAGGGAATGAAGAAAACGATCACCTTAGCTTGGCTTAAGCAGTGAAAATAAACTGTAAGTCACTCGAGGGATGATTTTAACCCACTGGGTAAGAGCATAAGGAAAGTTACGTAGGAAGTGTACAGAGGAACAGTCATAAGTTGGAGCACAATTTTTACTGTTCAAGGGAAGTATCATCATGAATTTCCATTGAGTTGAAGTGAGAATTAATTTCATTCTCTATGTCCCTTGTAGAATTTTGTTAAATTATTGCAGGCCTTAGCTTTCTGCAGGTTAGAAAATAATGCACCTCTTCCCCAGATAATACAGTGAGCTTTATAGCAGCTTAATTTTCTTTCATTATATGATTCCATGTAGGACCTATAAAGATATGATCTGCACAATGCTAACAATCCTTCAAAGCTAAAGCTTGAACAAATCAATGTCTTCAGGTCCATTAAACTCAAGTACAAAGCACCTCATGTTCCTGGCCAGAAGGATTAATAAAGGTGTAAGAGTATACAGAAACAAGAAAATAGTGAGTAATTATGGAAACTAGACTCAACCTGATTATTTCAGAAGTCATTCACAGGAGGCTCTGTAGTGCTCTGGCTCTGTGTTCTTCCACTCCACTTTTATTCTAGTGCAGATCATGGCACAAGATTGAAAATATCTTTTCTTCCTGTTATGTGGTCCAGCAGAGGTATTTTAAGTGCGTTCACAGAAACTGCTTCTAATTTAGTGCTGTGTCAGTGCAGAAAGAGAAGGGGGATTTTAGTGAGAGAGAAGAACATTTAAAATGTGTTGGTCTGTTTTTTTGATTCAAACCATGTATGCACCTCACTGTGCAGAGCTGCTCTGTTCCCCATGGTTGTGTACTGTCCCTGTTCAGACAGTATTGCGCAGTACTGCAGCATGTGACAGACAGAGAAATCTGTCTCCATGCAATACTCCATATGGTGCTGTAGTCTCCATTCATTTCCCAGTTCTGCTTTCATACCCCAAAGAGACACCACAGAAAATGTGGGAACACAATTTCCTTGGCCAGTATGGAGTGTCCTCATTAACAATGCACAGTCCTGAGCATTTCAAGGTGATGGCTGTGTCTGTGCTACAAAAAACAGATGGAAATTAATGGAAAATAGTGACCCTCTAGGCTGGTCGGCAGGGATTTCTTTCCCTTCACCTCCAGGTATAAAAACATGTGATGTAGTTAAATGTTCCATTTGTCTCCACTACTCCATCCATCTTCTACAGAAGTGTACTTCCAAGCTGATTTACCAATGACACGTACTTCCAAGTTTAATATAGGAAAACTGATTCTGAATGATATAGCCCAATTTTCTCTTCCAGAAGTTGAAGAATACCACAACAACTTGGCAAATATTATTCTGCACTGTTATATCATGGCAATATTTAATATATGGCCCTTAGCACACATAGATTTTTTTGAAGTGGTTTTGGGGGTTTTGGGTGGGTTTTTTGGGGTTTGTTTTTCTTTTTTTTTTTTTTTTTTTTTTT